>JBAMAX010001789.1:0-32004 GCA_037043745.1 Chymomyza amoena
AAAAATTAGCAGGGCTGCCACACAACATTATAGGCATTGGAAATCTAGAAGGTTTTTTATTTATAACCAGTGTTGCATTTTATTTGTTTATATCTAGATCTAGCATAGCTTATACATTTTTTGAAATGCTTAAATAAGTAAATCTAGCAGATTTTTAATTGGCATTTACCTTAAAAGCGTTCTCGATATTTTTTGCGCGTTTCATCTATGTATCGCTACATAAAAAGTATTTTAATTGGTATATCGGTATATTTTTATTGATCCATTAAATAAAAATGGCGGACTTAAAGTCGGGCGCGGACGACTTAAGGATACCCTGTACCACTAGCTTGTAATAAAGTCCGATTTCTTCACAAAAAACCAAAAACAGAAGAATTTTTAAGCAAAAATTTTTTTTTTGACCGATCGTTCCTATGGGAGCTATATGATATAGTCAACCGATTTCAATAAAATTTGACACAGTGCTTAAATACCTTAAAAAAGATATGAATGCCAAATTGATTTCAAATATCTTTACAAACAAACAAAACACATCGAATTTTGTATAAAAAACGTGTTTTTGGACAGATTGGTCCTATGGGTGCTATATGTTCTAGTCAAACGACTTGGATTAAATTTAGTACAGTGCTTAGGAACTATAAAATACTCACTAATGTCAAATTTGGTCCCAATATCTAAACAAACAAACGAAACACAACAAATTTTGTTAAAAAATCGATTTTTTGGAAGATCGGACCTATGGGAGCTATATGATATAGTCAACCGATTTTGTTCAAATTTGGCACAGTGATTGGGAACTATAAAAAACTTTCGATTGCCAAATTTCGTTACGATATCTTCATAAACAAACGAATTATTCATCTAAAACGCTTTTTTTTTGTCGAGGTCGTCTCAAACACCCCCATGGGAGCTATATAATTTATCCCCGATATCAAAAAAATAAAATAAACTTGCCTCCTATGGAATAATATGGGATCTAATGTGAAAGTTTGGTAACTCTAGCTCTTACCATCTCTGAGATCTAGGCGTTCACACGGACGGACGGACGGACGGACAGACGGACGGACGGACGGACAGACGGACATGGGTATATCGACTTCTCTATTCACCCTGATCATATTTTAGGTAACTTTGGGGTGTCTCCGACGTCTCCTTCTATATGTTACATACATTTTCGGCTTGCACAAACTTAATATACCCTTGGACCATACGGTACAGGGTATAAAAATGAGACAGATAGAACCCCTAAAGAAATAGGTAAAATATCTAGGAATTATACTGGATAAAAAAACTCACTTGGGGCGCACAGCTCAATTCCGTATTCACAAAGGCTAAAAGGACTACGAAACAACATCTGGGTAAATCCAGGGCTCTGAGCCCCCAAAATGACGTTCTGGATCTACACCCAAATGGTCAGACCCATCATACTATGTGTAAACTATAGAGGCAACTGCTAGCACGGAAGCACTACTAAACTTACGACCGCAGCACATAACAATACAGGAAAGGTTTGCAAGGCAAGCACTCTCAATCCACTATAAAAAAAATTCAAACCAGGAAACCTTACTGGTCACCTACAAATCCTTACAAGGGTCGGCATCGCAGCATGCATGACACAGGCTAATGACCATACAGACACAGTACTCGACTTTACCAAGAGATACTAAGTCATTTTTCCATCAAGAGAGGAATGGAATGCTAACCCAATCTGGTTACATGATGACTCACAGAGATGGCACACAGATGGATCAAAAAGGCTCCAAGGGGTAGGAGCAGGAATAGTGGCCACCAGAGCACACAAATCAATCACCTTGAGCAATGGCACCACAATTTTCCAAGCGGAACTCTACGGAATAATGGAAATAGTGGAGCTTATATTTAAAAGAAGACTCCAGAGAGTTAAGATCAAAATAATCTCAGATAGTCAATCAATCCTCAAAGCACTAAAGAGCTGCACATTTACTTCCAAAGTCCTTATAGAGTGCAGCAATGCATTCAACCAACTGGCCACCCACAACCAAGTCTCTCTGATATGGGTGTCCGGTCATGAAGGAAATGAAGGTAACAAAAAGGCGCCCCTTTACGCCTAAAAATGGGCCGAAAAGCTATTTATAGGCCCCATTTATATTTGGACTGTTTTTTTTTTGACGCCCTATGAGATAAAGGAATTTATATATATTTTCGGTTTTAGTATGACATTTTACTACGGAAATGAATAGAACATGATAGTAAGAATACCAACATTTTGAATTATTTCAATTTTGTTTTAAATTTCATTTTTTTTTATTTTATTTTCAATCAACAAAAGTTATAATCCAATATTGACATAAAAACAAATCGCTACACACTAAATATAACTTAGTGTGTTAAATTTCACAGAAATGTTTATTTTATTATGATGTACCACATAAATATTAAAAATTAATTTCAATAAACGAAAAATATTTAAGTGATAAAGAAGATTCTGCTGATGTTGATGAAATCATTGGTAATCTAATATAATAAAAATGTTTAAGTACTAAAACAACGAAAAACTTGCTTTGTTTGGGAGCATTTGCGTTTAATTTTTTTTAGCACATTTATTTGGATTTTGAGCTTATCTTAGAACCTTTTTTCCAAATCTAGCTTATTTTGGCTGTCAGTATCTGGCATCACACTTTATAGCCAATTTTCCATTATTTTGCCTAAAGTTTGGAATGTATTATAATTAAAGAAATTTATGTGGGAAAAATAATATCTAACAATGTTCATCTTGATCATCAAAATTTACGATGACATTTTTATTATTGTTATAAATACTTGTTCGTAAAAATACAATTGTGACTCCCATAACTAACTATATATTAGGTTGTCAAAAAAGTCTTGCGGTATTTCCGCAAGCTTGTCTTTGCAAGCGCGTAGTTCTAGTTGTATTCGTCGCATCGGTTCACGCTAGAGCTTTTGGAAAGCTCTTTTCACGTGCTAACACGTGTTTGATTAATTGTTGTTTGCTTTTAGTCGTTCGTGAGTTATAGCGCCGCAAACATGGAGCAAAATAAAGAGAAAATACGGCATATTTTACAGTACTACTACGATAAAGGCAAAAATGCATCTCATGCTGCCAATAAAATTTGTGCAGTTTATGGACCCGATACAGTTTCCATTTCCACCGCACAACGATGGTTTCAACGTTTTCGTTCTGGTGCAGAGGTGATCGAAGATGCGCCACGGTCCGGAAGGCCTGTTGTCGAAAATTGTGATAAAATCGCTGAATTGATCGAAAGAGACCGGCATAGTAGCAGCCGTAGCATCGGCCAAGAGCTGGGCATGAGTCATCAAACCGTTATAAACCATTTGAAGAAGCTTGGATTGAAAAAGAAGCTCGATGTATGGGTGCCACACGACTTGACGCAAAAAAACATTTTTGACCGTATGGATGCATGCGAATCGCTTCTGAATCGCAACAAAATCGACCCGTTTTTGAAGCGGATGGTGACTGGCGATGAAAAGTGGGTCACTTACGACAACGTGAAGCGTAAACGGTCGTGGTCGAAAAGCGGGGAAGCTGCCCAGACGGTGGCCAAGCCTGGATTGACGGCCAGGAAGCTTCTTCTGTGTGTTTGGTGGGATTGGCAGGGAATCATCCACTATGAGCTGCTCCCCTATGGCCAAACGCTCAATTCGGACCTGTACTGCCAACAACTGGACCGCTTGAATGCAGCACTCATGCAGAAGAGGCCATCTTTGATCAACAGAGGCCGAATTGTCTTCCATCAGGACAACGCCAGGCCACACACATCTTTATTGACGCGCCAGAAGCTCCGGGAGCTCGGATGGGAGGTTCTTTTGCATCCACCGTATAGTCCGGATCTAGCACCAAGTGATTACCACCTATTTCTGTCCATGACGAACGCTCTTGGTAATCGGAAGTTGTCCACAAGAGAGTCCTGTGAAAATTGGCTCTCCGAGTTTTTTGACAATAGGGAAGCGAGCTTCTATAAGAGGGGCATTATGAAGTTGGCATCTCGTTGGGAACTCGTCATCGAACAAAACGGCGCATATTTGACTTAAATCGCATTATTATAACCAATTTTATGAACAATTGAAAATTCAATAAAAATACCGCAAGACTTTTTTGACAACCTAATATTAGCATAGCTTTTTGGATATGCGATTCAAACTGCAGCCTGCCCTAAACTAATTCCATTCAAAACCATAGATAAAACCCATTTGTTGTCACAATTCAATAAACTTAATTTAAATCCAAAACAAAACAAAATAAAAAAATCTTTGTCACAGTTACAAAAATTTACAACATGAGTTCCGAAAATGCAATTTCAAATGTATAAAATTTAGCAGACATAAAGTTGATATCACATAAAACTCGAAACAACAAAGTTTGCAATTGATTTAGAGTACTCCCCCAAAAAAAAAAAAAAAACTTTGCCAAAACAAAAAAAACCTTAACCTATCTTTGTATACTTTGACTGTATGATGTTATTGTTTTGGCAACAACAACAAGCTTCAGTTTCAAATAATAATAAAAAAGAAAAAAAAACTATAAACATATCCGATAATTGAATACTCTATAGCGACAAAAAATAAGTATAAAGTTTAGACAAGTTTTTTAGAGCGTTTTTAAAGTAACCGATTTGTGGGGTTAGAAGATTTGGTGGTATTGAAGAAGAAGAACTTCAAGTTTATTACTGTCGTAACAACCAGTGTGTACATATAAAAATAAATAAATATTTAATGTCGGATTGTGGTAAAGTATTTTATAAGAATTTAAAGCTTATTATGTGCTTCGAAGCCAACTGAAATTAAAAATTTTTCTTTATAAAAATTAACTTTGGACATGAATTTTTCAAACATTTCACTAATTGCAAGGCCCGGCAGTATTTTCGGCACCTCTCGCTAATGGATGTATTAAGACTAAATCATATGTTTTGGTATATGTACTTGCATTGACCTTAGCATCGGTAAAAATAACCCTCCAAATATTAAGATATTTGCACCAAATTTGTCACGATTGCATATTTTAAGACCCCAAGATGATGTACAAAGTTTCTCCCGGTTTGGCACCATATTTCTTTCAGCCGATCTGACCGATTTGTACCAACTTCGTTGTTTTTTAAGCTATTGAATTGAAAATCCATTTGTACACATATTTTGGACCTCTTAAAAGACTAGCAAAATTTGGGTTTGTATGGAGCACTCTATCATAGACTGAGAAAAAAAATCAAGTATTCCATACTTAAAACGCCACATTTCGAACTCTATATCGGGCCAAGTACGGATTTGCTAAAATTAAGAACTTGATGCTCAGATTAAGTATGATATTTTAAGTACGAAATACTTTTAAGAATTAATAAATTCGGAAATAGCACGAAATTCGAAATAACTTCAAGATAACTTTTAAACTTATTTTGAGATCTTGGAGGGAGTATCCGAGTTCTTAGTTCATGTCTGTTTTGAACATGAATTAAGTTGTTTACGTAACTTAAAATGAGTGTAAAATATCTTAAAGCAAGAATGTGAATCTGGATTTAAAAACGATTCCATCATATTTCATCGATGTCACAAAATTGATCTATCTGACTTGGACACAAACTTTTTTTACCTCCTATTTCGCTTAAAATGTGACTTATTTGACCAAGGCTTTTTAACTTCTGCGATCCCACCTGCCCTGATTAAGTTGTAATCTACAAAGCAAAGTTACTTTTGTTAGCACATATCCAGGACAATAGGACAAACAAAATAAAAGGTGGTTAGAGTCTTATTCAGCCTTCAATATCAAAAATGCCTGGGCTAACATTCTCCATCATTACAATTTGTATCTTGCTTTTGGTTTTTACCAAGTACGATGATCTCTTCTCCCAAGACGGGAGACTTGGGCTGATGGCAGCCCCTGTACAAGCCTCCAGTGGCAACAATGGTTTACGGATGGGTCCAAAACTGAGTAAAGTGTAGGTGTTAGAGTCGTTGGACCCAACACCAGAATCTCTACCGCTATGGGCATCTGGCTCAACGTCTTTCAAGCGGAGATTCATGCCATAGAGATCTGCGCCCTTAGTATCTTTTTCAAGGGAACTAGGGGAGTAAACATCTGCTTTTATTCAGATTGGCAAGCTGCTATTAGAGCATTATAATCCAGGATTATTAAAGAATGCCATAATTACCTCCTACCTATGTTGGGTACCAGGACTCAGGAGTGGATGGTATCGGTGACGATCTAGCACGACAGGGTGCCTCCACCCTGACTACATCTCCTGCCCCATTTTGTGGTATTGGTTGGTCCACAATCAAAACCATGATAAACAAATGGGCGACAGGAGAACATAGGAGATACTGGTTCTCCTTACCGGGGCTTCGTCAAGCTAAAGTGCTTGTCAAACCTCTGGATACTATCAAGACAAAAGGTCTTGGCAGAGCAGACTTAAAACTCCTGGTAGCATACCTATCTGGCCACCACACTGTTAGATACCTTCTACAGAAAATTGGCCTTTCGGACTCTTCAGAGTGCAGACTCTGTCTAGAAGACGATGAAACCCAGCGCTGGTATGGGAAAGAGCGTGTCACATGGGAAAGGAACGGATTAGTCTCTTCCATCTTAGGTCAATACCAATAAAAGACCTACTGCTATTCATGCGGAAAGTCTTTTGCTTTAATTTGAGGGTATGGTACAAAAGACCTTTTGGTCGCAGTGAGGAACCCTTTTTCAGAAACATCGAAGTTCATATGCCGGCTATTTCTCGATTCAAAGTGGGTCATCTGTTGGTTTGGTTATATGAGTATTTTCAAACAGAATTGCAGTGTCATAATCTTTATAAAATCATATAAAAGTTTTTTGATTTAAGCAAACTCCGCTTTCTGAGGATGTTGCAGGAATACAGAGGTATTTTTCGATAATCGAAAATCGAATCGATGATCGAAATAATAAAAAATATCGATGCATCGATGTAACATCGATGTTACTTCCAGCACTACCTGTTACGTACATTCCAAGAATCTAAATTTAAAAGAGTATTTTATATATTTACAGTGTATTCAAGATAAACCTCGATACACAAATCCACATATATGTAAGTCCTCAGAAAACAACAAAAGCTGCCAATACAACAAAAGTAAGAGCCAATTTATTTGCATATACTCTGGAGCAGTATGTGTATATACTCTCTATGTGGACATGGATACATTTATGTATAAAAAGATTTCGATTTTTTGTATGCAACTCCATGACGAAACGAGGCGCCAAGGATGAGAGAACTTTTTACAAAAAAGAGGAAAAAACAAAATTATAAACTAGTCGAGTTGAGTCAAAGAAAAATGAGTTCCCTTCTTTTTTTATTGTTGCTTTGAGTACCATACAGTAGCCATAAGCCGTAAGGAGGAGTGGGAGGGAGTCTGGCAGACAGTCAGCTGGCCAACGGCACCATGTCAGTAAGCTAAAAGCCAAGTCAAGAGCAAAACATGGCCACATACAATATATATATGGTACATTGAGGGGCCTAAGGCTCTTTGATACTTTGACGCTGGAACAACCCACCAACTGCAATTTGCGTTTCACAACAAATTTGCCACAAACTTTTTGCTATTCATATAAATTTTCGCATACAACTATTATAATAACTAAACTAGTTACAGATTGTCTGAAAAGTTGTTGACAGTTGATGAGGACGGGTTTTCCCCATTACAATTCGTATGGGAAAGCAACAGCGTATTTTCCATTTTAAAGAATTTAATGTGAAGTAGAAGTTTATTAGAAATATTTTAACTAAATATTTATGAAGCAAATTTTCTGTTCAATTTATGTATTATAATAATAATATAATATAATATAATATAATAATACCTATAATAATAAATAAAAAAAACAGTGTTGTCCTATAATTTTACTGATGATTTACGTAAGATGGCGCCACTGAAGTCAACTAGATGGCGCCATCAGTAGCAACAGCTGTTCTGTTTCGCAGCTCATTTTTATACCCTGTACCGTATGGTACAAGGGTATATTAAGTTTGTGCAAGCCGAAAATGTATGTAACATATAGAAGGAGACGTCGGAGACACCCCAAAGTTACCTAAAATATGATCAGGGTGAATAGAGAAGTCGATATACCCATGTCCGTCTGTCCGTCCGTGTGAACGCCTAGATCTCAGAGATGGTAAGAGCTAGAGTTACCAAACTTTCACATTAGATCCCATATTATTCCCTAGGAGGCAAGTTTATTTTATTTTTTTGATATCGGGGATAAATTATATAGCTCCCATGGGGGTGTTTGAGACGACCTCGACAAAAAAAAGCGTTTTAGATGAATAATTCGTTTGTTTATGAAGATATCGTAACGAAATTTTGCATTCGAAAGTTTTTTATAGTTCCCAATCACTGTACCAAATTTGATCGAAATCGGTAGACTATATCATATAGCTCCCATAGGACCGATCGGCCAAAATAACTTTTTTAAAGAAAAGTTCGCTATATTTCGTTTTTTAATAAAGATATCGTAACCAGATTTGGCGTTTGGAAATTTTTTAGACCACTTAAGCAATGTGCCAAATTTGAACAAAATCGGTTGACTATATCATATAGCTCCCATAGGTCCGATCTTCCAAAAAAACGATTTTTTAACCAAATTTGTTGTGTTTCGTTTGTTTGTTAAGATATTGGGACCAAATTTGACATTCGTGAGTATTTTATAGTTCCTAAGCACTGTACTAAATTTAATCCAAATCGTTTGACTAGATCATATAGCTCCCATAGGACCAATCGGTCCAAAAACACGTTTTTTATACAAAATTCGATGTGTTTTGATTGTTTGTAAAGATATTTGAAATAAATTTGGCATTCAAGATCTTTTTTAAGGTATTTAAGCACTGTGTCAAATTTTATTGAAATCGGTTGACTATATCATATAGCTCCCATAGGAACGATCGGTCAAAAAAATGTTTGCTTAAAAACTCTTCTGTTTTTGGTTTTTTGTGAAGGAATCGGACTTTATTACAAGCTAGTGGTACAGGGTATCCTAAGTCGTCCGCGCCCGACTTTACGTCCGCCATTTTTAAGTTATTTTTTATTAAATCATATTTATTTTATTTAATAAAGATATAAGGTAAGTTATTTAACTTATAATTCTATGCACATAATATTAATTTAATTTTAAATTTATCAGCTTTAACGCCTTTGTAACAATTTTTTTTTAGTAGTCTTAAAATTTTGCATATTAAAATTCGAAAATTACTTGAACGATAAAACATTTTAACTTTTCACTTTTAAACGGAAGTGGCTCAGCGTTTTAGGTCAAAAATATGTAATTAAAATTACCGAGCCGAGAATAAGGATTATCCTGTCTACAAGGAAAACTTTTAAGTGCAGCTGCTGTGCCGGCTAAAAGTTACAATTTTCTTATGGAAATTTATGCTTGCAAACAGATGCCAGGCATAACTGTTAGAAAATCTTTAAGACAAGAGGAAAAGCTTATCTTACAAAAGTAATTAAGACTAAAATGTTCTTTTTTTTTCAGAAATTATGTCATAAGGTAATATAGGTCAGCTGATTGGCTATCAAATATTCACCAAAAAAAAGGACTACAAAAGTAAACATTTTGGGTGTACTAAAAGTTCACGCAGCTTCTGAATTTCTTTTAAAATTTGAGTTCGGTTTTAAGAATCGATTGTCTTTAATTTAAGAACGTTTTTTTTGGAACAAGTTGAAAATATGCTGTGTTACTTAGGGAATATTTGGACTACTGATTCTGAAATAATGATATGATTTTCAAGATTTCCCCAAAAAAAAGTCCACCAAAAGTTAAAAACTAATACTAACTTTTATTTTTATGCTAAAAAATAATAAAAAATAAAAATAAAAATTTTAAATAAATTTAATATTTTTGCGCTAAATATGATTTTATATTAGGCAGAAGAATGAATATTTTGTTACATCTAAAGTCCTTCTTTTTGGCACAGAGTTATTAGGAAGAGAAAATTTGATTTATTTTTTATTCCAACAATTTAAAAATAATTACATGCTTAGTATTAAATACGATTTAAAGAAGAAGGTTGTTTCAGTTCTTTTTATCTGGGTAAGAAAATTAGCTTAGCTTGTGGTGGTCTAAAGAAAGAAATTAAATTTATAATATAATTCCTGTTTATTAAAATCTTTACCTTATAGTAAGAATTTAGGCTAATTTTAATATTGTCAGGAGGACAAAAGAAAGAAAGATCTTAGAAATGACAAGAGCCAGAACAACCAAAAGAAAGAAAAATCTCAGACATGGATGATAAAAGCTAGTATAACCAAATGAGTATATTTTAATTTTTTCGATACATAATTCCCTGACTGACTATTTTGTCAATCGCCCCTGGGCGGAACACGAGGTTCCCTAATCGAAGAGAACAGGGATCTATAGACCACAAAAAAATTGTATAAAATAGGCTCAAACGGTCTAAAAAATTTTTTTAGGGCATAATTCTTTTGTTGCAAGAGAACTGCTTATTAAATTTTACATAAATCTCTTTGGTATATCATATAGCTCCATAAAATCCAACAATCCAAAAATGTTCAGTATATCTATATAGCCCCATAGAATCCGCCAATCCAAAAAATTCTAATACTCAAGACCATAATTCGTTTGCTTATGAAAATATCATATCGTATTCGGCAGTAAAAACTTTTTCAGAATTCTTAAGCACCAACCAACCAAATTTTTCTTCCAAAGCGATTAATTTATTTCTTAGTTTGTTGTAATGGTACAGAGTATCTTAAAACTATCCTCGCCAGATAACAAGCTCAGGAGACATCGCAAACTTATAAAAAGTTTGATCAGGGTACCTACATCTCAGATATGGTAAGAGCTAGAGCAATCAAAATTGCAGACGACATGCCTTATTATCTTAAAGGAAGCTCTCATAGGGCAAAGAGGACCTCGAAAAAACACAAAAGTTTTAGATGGATAATTTGTTTTTCTACGAAGATGTGGTTACATTGGGCAATCGAAATCTTTTTAAAGTTTCCTAAAACTGTACCAAAGTGCTGGAAGTAACATCGATGCATCGATATGTTTAAAATTTCCCGATTATCGATATTTTTTTATAACTCATAGACTCACATAAAAAAGTGGTGTAAACTTTACATGTGACAGAGGAGTCCCTTTTGGACCTTGGATAGTTGAATCTGAAAATATCAAAAACAACGATGTTCCCAAGCATTTTACAAAATATTAAAATCGGTTGGTGCAAAATTTATCTTTTTTTTGTTTATAAAAATATCGTAATCAAATTGGATAATCAAATATCTATTGGAGTTCTTAAGCAATCTTTTAACTAGAAAGTCATTTAAGAAAGTAAGATTCCGCTCGTATTAAAGTTGTATCTTTTAATTTTTATACTCGTATTAAAATCTACGAAGCCCTTTCTTGCCTTTTCCCGCTTAATTGTGTTTTTTTCTTAGATAATAAAACTTTCACAAAGAGAATAAAAATAAGTCTACACTTATTTTACTAAATGAACAATATTAATTATGGCAACTTTTAAGTTCTGGTGGTTTAGTCGGAAAAACCATAATAACTAATTCAGAAAGTATGGCAAGAAAAACTATGAAGGTTTTCGCTTAAACTAAAAATGACGCCAAGACAAGTTGCCGGCATGATATAAGAAACAAGTTGGCTGGCTTCTATCAAGACATACCGACTGTAATATACCCTTTATTTTTATAGTATTATTTTATTATTCGCAAAAAGTGATGATGGTTAGTAAAAAATATCTAACCAAAAAGCTTTTGGTGAATGTTTTTCAGAAAAAAGAGCCAACCTAAATGTAAGTTCGAAATTTCTCAAAACTAGACTTTTAATATAGAGTTTTTAAGAATTTTAAGTTCTCTCAAAATTGCAGTCTTAGCATTAGGACTAACAATGAGCATGGAATACTCTGTGAAAGAACTTCTTTAATAAATTCTAAGCAATTCAAAACTATGAGTTTCTGCCTTATATAGAAGCTATCTCATAAATTACAAATTTAGGATCATCGAGTGAACCTTTGTGTAAATGTTTTTTAGGGTAATTTTGGGTCGAGAAACATGAAAATTACAATCTTTTTTACCCTTAAAACACTTTCATACGAAGGTTCATGTAGACTAGTGTAATGGAAAAATATTTTATGACACCAAAAATTCTCGATTTAAATGTGAAGAACTACACCAGAAGATAGCCTTTTTTACAAAATTGATGCATCCCAGTCTTCGGAAACCCAACAAACTGAATATCTAAATCGATTTCTTTTCCCGTTCTGATAATTTTGATATAAAAGTTCTTGGGTCTAACTCATTAAGTTGTATATAATTGTTACTAGTGCTGGAGAAACATCGATGTTTGCCAACAAATGGAGCTTGGAGATCTCTCAAGCGACTTAATGCATCCGGCAAAAGGGACAATCTGCTGAAAATAATGCTTTTTAGGTATTACTAATTTCAATCAAAAAAGTCTTCAAGATTTGAATTAGAACAAGCTATACATTAATCGCAATTTTCTAAGCGTGATTTCTAGATTAAGCGGCTTATCTGAGAGATACTGTAATTCTTAAAAAATCAGTTCTAGCTCCAACGGTAAAGACGATAAGTGAAATTTTGCGGAATTTTTTAGATTGGACTGCTTTTGTGAACCTATATATAAATACGTTTACGAAAAACTCAGTGTGGTACCAATTGTGTTCATATGCCTGAACGTATCGTGGTAAAGTTTACACTTTATGATAGCTACATCTCATACGATGTGCACAATGTAAAAATTGTGGGGCATATCTATTTCTAGCTCATATGCGTCAAGATATCGAGATAAAACTTACACTACTTTATGAGAGCCACACCTTATACGATGGGTACCTTATACGATGCTTGCCAACATCGATATTTTCGATATTTTTTAACTTCGATTCATCGCCCGCAGAGGCATTTTCCGATAATCGAAATGAAAATATCGATAAATATAACATCGATGTTACTTCTAGAATTAATTATTAGACACATTCTTTTTACACAAGCCTAATATAAATACGGTTGTACCCAAAATACAGTGTATAAAGACCAGGCTTAAAAAAAAAACCCAAATATTAAGCATGTTTTTCCTGCAGTCAAGACCAATTTGCATTAATGGCGCGGAAATTGCAATTTTCCCTACAAGTAGCAGCAGGCGGCGCTGTTACTGCAGTTGAAATCTGGAACAATGAAAAACCAAAAATAACATTTTTCATCATTTAAACTGTTTTCTTAACACCATCAAAAGTTGCTCCGGGGAAACGCTTTTCAACTAACTTTTTAGCTTTGACACCGAATGGAACTGACATTGTCACCGGGCTTGATGGGTTGGTTCAGTGCACAACGCAGCACTTCGGGCTTGTCAACGGCAGCAACGGAGCAGAGCCGCATCCAAAGTGCTCTCCTTTTTTAATTAAACTAACCGGCGAAGGTACAAGAAGATTGACTATAATCGGATATGCATAACAAAAGATAGTTACAGTAATGGAAAATTTTGTAGACTCTCTGGGGCTTGAGTTTGGTTGGCGCCGTCTGAGCTTTGGGTAATACTTACTAGACGTTGTGTGGGTGTGTAGCGTGTGCTCCAACTTAAAGACCCAAAACTATTAATGCACGCAACGAACCAAAGAAACAAATAACCAACACGCAAGATAAGCTAAATATGTCTATGGGCGGATAGTTTTGATTATAAGATGATTGTGTATAATGGAGGACAATAAAAAAACACAAGTTCCAAACAATTTCACGCAATTTATGGATTACGAATTTACCGAAAGTTGTTTATAAATTTGTAAAAAATAAAAATAGTTAGATTTTAGATTAGGAATAGTTTTCGAAATAAATGATTTAAATAGCATAATCTGATTTTTTTTTAAACACGCTACCTTATAGAAATAAGTATTTGTGCATTAATAAATTGTTTGGTTTATCTACTAAAAATTATTTCAAAACTATTTTTTTTATTGTAGTCGGGCGCGGACGACTTTGGAATACCCTGAACCAATAGCTTTCGATAAAATTCGGTATATTGCTTGAAAACACCAGCACACATTTCATTGCCAAATTAGGTTACGATACCTTCATAAACAACTAAAAACAGACGAATTTTTAAGCAAAAATGTTTTTTGACTGATCGTTCCTATAGTCACCCGATTTTGATAAAATTTGGCACAGTGCTTGGGTACTCCTAAAAAGTTCTGAATGTCAAATATCTTCAAAAACAAACGAAAAGCAACGAATTTTGTATAAAAAACGTTTTTTTGGCCGATTGGTCCTATGGAAGCTATATAATATAGTCAACCGATTTTGATAAACTTCAATGCAGTGCTTGGTAGCTTTAGAAAACTCACGAGTGCCAAATTTATTACGATATCTTCGTAAACAAACGAATTTTACCGAATTTCGTACAAAAATCGATTTTTTGGCTGATTCGTCCTATGGGAGGTATATGATATAGACAAAATTTTGACAAAAATTGGTGCAGTGCTTGGGACCCCTAAAAACTACGATATCTTCATAAATAAATTAATCTTTTAATTTTAATAATCATTTAATCATTTAAGACTTTTGGATTTTTTCGAGGTCCTCTGAAGCATTCCTATGGGATGTTGTACCATACGGTACAGGGTATAAAAACATAACAAAGAATTTAAAATTTACTTATTCTTACAAAAATAAAAAATAAAAGGAAATCGCTCCATAAGAAATGTGTTTATGTGCCAAATTAAAAATTTCACTCTTCACGCAAAGTGATTTTAAGGTGCCAAGGTTTCAAACTAAAGATCTTTGCTGTAGATCTTGTTAGAAACTACTCTCCATAGATCTTCGATATTGTTTAAGTCGAGCTGATAGCCATCCATTACAATATTAGTTCTTTTTTAGAATGTGAAAAAGGGCTTTATATTGTGGGTTGTATGGATTGGAGTCTTGTCTTGTAGGAAAGTCTTGTTGGAAAG
The DNA here is from genome assembly GCA_037043745.1 of Chymomyza amoena. NCBI lineage: Eukaryota > Metazoa > Arthropoda > Insecta > Diptera > Drosophilidae > Chymomyza > Chymomyza amoena. The sequence goes on from JBAMAX010001789.1 coordinate 14,958, forward strand.
TCCCCCTAAAGGTCTCCTGCAAAGTCAATAAGGAAACTGTCAAGAAGCTCTACATAGAGATCTAAATTGGTATTGGTAAGAATAAAGCCCACTGGATACTTCCCCTCATACCGAAAAGCGTTCCACGGCCGTGGTTTCGCTTGTGCCATGTGTCCCGCTGTTGCCTGACATCTAGACAATATTTGTGGCAGCGATCGGGGCCAAGTTAAACTTTTTTTGTCCGAAAAAGTAACATTTGGGAATTCTGCGTCCCAAAATTTATATTTTTAGTCAAAACCCAAGAGGGCGGTTATATGGAGATTCTGCCACTTGGGATAATGCTTTCTGGAAGCACTTTACCACCTGACACGCATATTTCCTGGGAAGATTAACTTTATTCAATCATGTCAATATCTTGCTCCGTACCACCGCAGTAGATTTTCGCTGTTTTGAGCCAAAACGTTTCATATTTTGATCTGAAATTTGACAGAGCGATCATGAACTCGTGCATCCGAGTGTTAAAAATTAACAAAATTGGACAAATACAACAAAAGTTATAGCTATAAATACAAATTTCACCTCCCCTTGCCAATAAACTCCGTCAATATTTGACTCTTCGTAATTATAGTCATAAGCGACCTAGAATCACAATTTGGCTCTAATGAACCAATCCACATCTAAATTTTATTGATGGGGACCCCCTACCGAGCAATCGATTTACCACGTTTTCACCTACACCCCTCAATATATCAACTTGATATTTACCATATATATTTTAAATTAATTATTTGACGTAATTCTCGGTTCTCCTCAAAATCGGTACGAAAATGCAAAACTTGTAGGTTTAATAATAATTTTTTGTCCCAAAAAATTAATGTTCCAATTGAAAAATTCTTAGAAGGAATATGCAGGAATACAATTTTTTCGAGAAAAAAGTTATAGGGTATAGGTTAGTCGGGCACCGCCTCGACTGTATTATATGTTTTAAATTTAATCTTATTGTTCAAGATCAAGAGCATGTAATTTGCTTACTTTAAGATTCTTTTTTTTTAAACACACATTTTACGCTAGATGGCGCCAGCACTTACAACAGCTATTATGTGTTGCAGCTAAAAATAAACGTGGAGCTAATTATTTTTATATAAGATAACTAGAAAGAATAAATGTGCAACGTTGGGTTTATGATTGACAACATAAAGATTCTTATCGATGGTACGGGTGTAGGGGGTTATTTTAAGAAAAAAAAGTTAATGTTTCATTTTAATTATAAGGTTCGCATTTTGCAATGACCTTCCTTATTCAACGACTGTAAAAGCTACACAATAAAAGTTCATAAATTTAAGACGCCCTTCGACAGATTTAGTTCTATTATTAACTTTCAGTTTGTGAATTCTGTAAAGACTTTATATATTTGACTAAGCTATAAATATTCTATACACTTACGAAACTAACTTTATAATATTCGATATTTTATACATTCGATACATTTTATCAAATTTTGCAAAAATGCATCAAAATAATAATCATATTAAGATGCCTATACAAAAAGCTTTTTTGACATGGACACAGTACATGCAACAAGCCTGACACAAATTGGTTTATCTTTACGCCACTGTTGGTTCCAACCAACCAAGCGATGAGGGACGGACAAACGGAACCGCCGACGACCTGGGGGCAGGGACGTAGTGCGACAAACCATCGTCCAGTTGTTAGACAACTTCAACAGAGCAGTTAGTCACGGTAACGGAATATACGAGTATACCGATTTTATAGCAGAGTGTAGTTCGTGACATATGGGCAGCATTTGCAACAACAACAACAGCAGTAACAACAATAACAGCAACAATGTCTGTCAACATTTTTGTTGCTACTTTTTGCTGCCGTCTATAAACTTGGCCAAAAAGCCAAGCTACCGTAAAGGGTTGAACTACCGCTTGTGAAAGTGTCGCTTATATATGTTGCTGTGTTTGTATGTGTCCGAAATGTACGAGGGCTGGCTAATATTTTATTGGCATGCCTAAGAAATTAGGCTAGAAAACGATTCATTGTTAGTTACCTTGGGGATTTAAGTATCTTATAGGTAAAACACCAATGCTTTGGGCAAAAAAATTTTAACAAATGGGAAAGTGATTTTACTTCTTAATAGAAAAGCAATATTAGATTTAGAGCAAATTTTTTACTAATTACTTAAAAAATAAATCCGTTTCAGCCGTCAGATTCATCTTGTTCTAATTTGACGCAAGCTGATTAAGTACGTCTATTCGCAAATATGAAGAAATTTCGAGTCTTTGATTCCTGGTTTGTTAAAATCGGAAAAAAGTTAGAGTATTATGAAATCAGAAATATATCAATACTATTAATGCAGGCAGGACAGCTAACATAAATTCAATCCCGATTGAATAAACATTTTTAAATAAAACGTTCGAGGCCGGGAAAAAGAACTCAGATACAGTTCGCAAAATGGTAAAAAAAAATGAGTCGGCAAAAAACGTAATATTGGGTAAGCATTCTATTTTCAAAGACGTACTTTTCGGAAAAATGGAATTTATAAAAGCCAAGATGGGTCTATTAGCCAATAAGGCTAGACTGATGGATTTAGATGCTCGTCTGTTTCATAAAATTTTAGAGCATCCGATTTGAGATAGCTTGTTCCCCATTCTAAATGCGGTAAAAGCCGTTAAGGATTTCGTTTCGACATTTTGAGCCAGAAATTTTTGTATGTTGTGTATTGTATTCCAGTAATTTTCTTAGTTAGTCTTTAATCTTTGATCACATTTATCCGATTGAAATCCACAAGATTTTTTTTTAGAAAAAAATAAAATAACCCAAATTTCGCTGGGATATCGAATTGTGTTCTTAAAATGTTTTTGATCGATCTGTGCTATTGAGACATGATAAAGTAAACTATTTTTTACTAGCCGAGAGGCCTAAAAAAAAATTATAAATAACAAACTTGATTACGATACCTAAACATTTTTTTTTTGAGTTGCCGATTAAATAAAATATAATTGTTTTCTATAAAATAAATATAAATCTAAATGGAAAGTTTAGTCGCTCCAGTTCTTATCATCCCTGAGACGTAGCTGTTCATTCTCACTGATAAACGGACAAGTCGGGAGAAAAAAGAACCGAAGTTATTTAAGTTCGAATTTGATCTCTCTTAAGGGAGAACGCTCCCCTGGATAAGGGTTTGTAATTTTTTTGTGGGACAACCAAAAGGCGTACAACCTTTTGATGATTATATTCATTTATTATTAAAGAATCAAAAAAAGTGAAACAATTTAGGAAATTCAAAATGGCGGCTACAAAATGCAATTTCCGAGAAACATGGTCCCCGAACTGCAACTCTGCCGCTTATTGTAGTGGACTTATATCAAAAATCGTTAGCATTACTGGAAGATAATGAAACTTCCTACGGCTGGAACTAGAATGGAAATATTTACGTAAAGCTCATTGAATAATGAACATTTGTATTATGAAGTTCAATTTTTTACTACTTTTTTTTTAAATTCAACCACGTTAAAAAAATATAAAAAAATAATTTGTATACATACGGTTAGTTCATGCTGCAGATTTGTTGTAGAATTGTATACTTTCAAACAGTCTTTAGATGAAGAAAATTGGATCGATAGATCAGTCCTGAGAGTTTTGTTAAGATTGAAAAAAATAGAGATTAGAGTCCCTCAGCGTGAGCGTCATAGGTTCGTTTAAGAAGCTCTATTTCTATAAATATCGATCGTATCGGAAAACCCTTTTACACAAATATTCTACTGGCTTGTGACTTTAAAAAAAATGTTGATCAAAATCAAGGGGAGCGTCTCCTTAAATTAAAAATTAAAGAAATCGAAGAGTAAACATTTTTACAATGATTTCGCTCTTTGAAAGCAATTCTTCTAACGAATTATGAAGATTCCCAAAAAAGGGGGTGAAACCAGTTTAGACCGATCAAAAAATTGACTTTTTTATTGCATAAATTGTTAGTATAACTAGTTAAGAATATGTAATCAAAATTTGAAAGCAAAATTTGCATTATTCCCAATGCTATGAGGACTTAAGTGACCGCCCGTCGCTCCGGTGTCGAAGCGCGCGGTAGTTAGAACAGAGCGTTTTTCACGAAACGACCTTTTTTGTGGGCATTCTAGCTTGAAAAGTTATTGATCAATCGTTCTGAAATTTGGTGTGAACATTCTTTATCCAATCCAAATGAACCGAATTATGGGATTATACGATTAATAAAAATTTGTGTTTTGTGCAAAAAAGGTGAAAAAATATGGTATAAAAACATAACATTGTCTTCAAAATCCTCAAAAAAAATGGCAATTTTCATTTTTTTTTTATACAGGTTCATATTCTTAGGAAATATGTTGCTCACGAAAAACAAAAATTGTGATGATTACAGATGAAAATTGCTACTTTAGGAATGCCCACTAGCAAAATACTCCGATGGCAATCGTCCATGGACAGAACGATCTAACGACACTATTTCCGGCGGAAATTACTTGAAAGAATTCTTAAGGATACTTCAAAACATGAATAAAATTCTACCAAATTTAAAAAAAATTCTGTTTAATCATTCCATATGTAAAAAATTCACAAAAAACAAGAAAATCTCGGCCTCCTAAATCGGTCTCCCCCCTTAAGTATTTCTGTCTTAGAAGTTTTCTAAAATCAATGTATTCCATTCTCACGTATTGTCGACAAGAAAATCGGCAAATGAATTAACAATTTTACACTCAATAATAGAAAAATCGCTCTTAGTTTGCTTTTGGCGTTTTTTGGGCCTAAAATTCGTATTTTTTTTCAGTGTATATCGCATATGGAAAAACTTTTTGTCTCCAGGAGCGCTACGAATTGGTTTCGCAAGCAACGTATTGGTCAGATTTATTATTTTGTTCCCCAAACCAAAAGAAATGAGTTTGTGAAAAAATAATAATTTTTTCAAAGTAATATGACATAAATTCTAATTTCTATTCTTGTTGACATATTTTACTTTTTTCTAAGACATTGCTCTAAAAGCAGATTATGTTGGTTCATAAAAAAGCTTACTCTTCAGCCAGCCCTCGCATTTTGTATTGAAGCTCAACGCTGATTAAATGTCAGCAAAGCGAAATTGGATAGCGCAGTCTGTGCATGTTCGAGCATATGTATGGCCAAACTTTTATCCAAGTTCTTGTATTTACTTTTTTTCGGGGTGGCACAACTCTAAAAAATGTCAATGTACATATATTGCATTTTATGCGGCCCAAAGGGACCTTACGCGACCGGTTTTGGACTGTATCGTAAAGCGATTAGTTTATAGAGTTTAAGTTGACAGTTCTGGGAAAGTTTTTTCCAAGTAGCCGCATTACCAAAGTGATAAAGTTTCTTGAGTTGCACAAACCCCCCAGGCAAAGCAGTCACAGTTTGATTTTACTTCGAGTTATTTACAGATATTAACCATCATTAGCTAATGGGTGGCAATTGCTCTGAGCCATTTTTGCATGCTAGTTATCGCCAGGAAGACTGCTGAGAGTATCTCAAAGATACGAAAATGACTTTCCTTAATTAAATTAGCAATATAATTGATTAAATTATGATGCTTTTTATCAATTAAGCGCAATAGCTTGGGAAATTATTAAACTGCATTTTAATGAGTATCTTTATTAAATATGACACTGTTTGATGTTATTTGAGGTTAATGCTAAAATAGCTTGAACGCTTTCTAAATATATAAAACGAGCAAAGCCATTAAGGAAATATAAAATTATAGCTTCCGTTTTTATAATTACGCATTTATATGCAGATAGTTGGAGTGATGTTGGATTTTTTATTAGATAATTGTGTCACTTTTGAACTAGTTGCCAGATTGGTTTCGTATTTTAGCAAATTTTGGTGGATCGAATACATAGAGCTGTAGAAACTACTAGGTACATTTATTGGCAGGGAAGGGAACTGAACTTGGCGGCTTGAAACAATTAATGAAAAAATTATGTTTCACTATAAGTTAGTATAATCCCCTCTCGGGGATTGCCACCTTGTCGTGGTGAGGGTGGCTCATTAGGGGCGATGAATCCAAGAGTGATGCCGGCGGTAGCATAGCTATCGGTAGGGCTACCCAAGCCGGTAAGGTCGAGGAAGAGTCCTGAAGCTAAGACCAATCCACAACAAACATCCGAATTGCCATCAGGTAAACGTCTGTTTCCCCATATCAGGGGCGGCTTCTAACTAAAGAATCTTTGAACCCATCACTCATTGATTCACATAAAAGATGTCCGAATAACATGGAACAAAACAATAATGGAAACATGTCTCCAAGGGGTATCCAACAATTATTGGTCAATCCGCCTGCTACGGCAGCACAGATGATTTGGATGTGCTAATTTCACGTTATAACAACAACACGATGAATGTTACCAAGGGGCTCTATGCTCGACTTAGGAGTTCAGAATTCGTAGTAGTAGTAAGTAAGAGCTCATAATATCGTATTTTCTAAAGGACCACTCCAAAATTTTAAGTTTCAGGTTTTAATATTTTTTAGAATTAAAAATAGGGGACAGTGCCCTGCTTCCCTTTATTTCTAAGAACTTGAGAATGCTACCATTATGCCTTTCGACCTTAAACTACTCTGTACCCAGCTCATACAACTTTTAACCCTTTGCACTCGAGTCTAAAAAACAAAGGTAGCAACCAGCAACTCGAGAGCTTTTTTGTAAAAAGTGAATGCATTAATGTTTAAGAAAAATGCGGTCGCTGCAGCTAAACAAATCAATTTATTTTTACATATATTGTAATAAAGCATATTGTAGCTTATATTCAAGACTAAAAGAAAGAAATAATTATCTTACATAAAAATTATCTAAGAATCAAGAGTGCTGAGTGAGATAAATAAGCGTGGCGCAAATGCGGCGACATTCGAGTGCAAAGGGTTGAAAAATCTAAATCTTTTAAATTTGCTACTTAGAAAGTTTTCTAAGTTGTAATCTACATTAGTCAAGGCTACAAGGCTTTGGTAGCTTCTTCGCGAAAAGTTCTACGAATAAGAAATAAATAAAGAATTTACTAGTTTACAAATCTCAGTCTCATCGAAAAAATCTTAAAAATTATAAGTTATATAAGGGTAATTACCTATATAAAGGAAATTACCAACATTAAATAAATTTTTGTTTTCTTTAGAACCGTTTTCCCCATTATTTCCAAATTCCAGTTTTTAAGTACTTTTTTCAGTTATTCGGACAAAATGTTTTGTTTGCTACAGTGCTTGAGTACTCTAAGAAAGTTATGAATTCTAAACGTAGTTCCAATATCTTCACAAAAAAACTTTTTTTTTACCGAGTCGTCTTGATTACCTTAAAAAACTTCTTTGGTTACAATATCTTTATCAGCAAACGAAATACAGCGACATTTGCTTAAGCACTATAAAAAACTTACGAATGCCAAATTTGGTCTTAAATTCTTCTCAAACAAACGAAACACCACCAATTTTGTTCAAAATAGTTTTTTTTTCAACCTATTTTGCTCAAATTTGGTACATTGCTTCAGTACTTTAAAAAATCTAAATGCCAAATCTTGTTACGATATCTTTAGTAAAAAACGAAATATAGCGAATTTTGTATAAAAAAAGTTATTTTGACCGATCGGTCCTATGGGAGATATATGATATAGTCAACTAATATTGATAAAACTTGCTACAGTGCTTGGGAACTTCAAAAAACTTCCGAGTGCCAAATTTGGTGACGATATCTTTACAAACAAACTAATAATTCATCTAAAACTTTTTGCTTTTATCGAGGTCCTTTGAAACAGCCCTATGGGAGCTATATAGGTTAACACTAATATCAAAAAAAATAAAATAAACTTGTCTCCTATAATAAGGGATCTTATCTAAAAGTTTGGTTGTTCTAGCTCTTACCATCTCTGAGATCTAGGTGTTCATACGAACAGACGGACATGGGAATATCGATTTCTGTAGACACCCTATAACCATACTATAACTTTGGGGTCTCCTTCTGTTACATACATTTTCGGGTTGCACAAACTTAATACATTTTTTGTTTAAATTGAAAATACAAATCATATAATTCACAAAATTTAAAAAAAAAGTTTAATAATTTTTAATTTATTTAGAGACCTCAAAGGCTTCCAATTCAGATTTGAAAATTGTTTCTTCATAGTTCTAACTTTTTTTATAGAACTTAAAAGTTTCTTACCAGTTGATGTTTAAACACTAAATGCATTTATTATACGCGCTTTAGGTATTTTTTATTCGTTTTACAATCAGAATATTTTATATACTATGTTCAAAATTTTGAATAAATATTTTTTCTCATAGAATAACAATTTTAAAAACATTGCAATTGCATTTTAGAAACGTTTCGTGACTACATCACAAAACAAACTTTATAATAATGATAATCGTAATAATATGATATGAATAATGGCGACTATATATATATATATATATATAATATACTATATATATTTATACCGACTAGATTATCTTTTTAATCACCTACAATTAGCGGTAAATTTACTGTAAAGATTTCATTTTGGCGAAACAAAAAGCACTCAAATTATTTGCGACAATATCAGAGTACAAATCAGTAAATAATTTGGCATTCTTAAGAGTAGAAAAGGCAGGGTTGGAACCAGTGGGAGATATCCCACGAAAAACATGTGATTTTTTTAAACTTTGAACGTGTTCTATGAAGCATGGCAGTGTTATATTTCATACTACTTAGTTATCATACTATAGCTCAGACTTTATTTCTACTAAAAACTTTTATATAATCATTATAATTCTCAACTAAAAATGGCATTTTAAAAAAGTAATTGGGACTTCTATTCTAATACACGGTCTAGTTCCAAAAAAAGAGCAGAAACCAGAGTTTCCCAACCAAATAGGTTTATAATAAGCAGAATCGTTATCCGCATTGCCTCACTCTGGAAATTTAGTGAGGGGTAAGAAACTGGATTTGGCCAGCTCTTAGTTCTTTAGTGGGTATATTATATAAGGATTCCACTAAAATTGTCGAAGAAGCTGCTCTTGTTAAAATAAAAACGTTTTTTAATTAATAAGATGAATTAAAAGGATCCTGAAAAATTACACCAAAATTTTATCATTAATGCTTACTGGGACCCTCTAGATAAAGCAGTAATTGCGTTAGGAGGCATTTTTTTAAGGGCAGGCCTATGTGGCCCTTGTTAGGGGGAATTGGAAAGGCTACAAAGACTTCAAAAAACAAACCTATGTGTAAAAAAACAACAATTTTTAAAAAGTAAAATAAGCCATACATACTGGTTAGGGAAACAGAGAGATATGTGACCTAAAAAGTAAAATGGAATCTAGCTTGTAAGGAAAAGACTTTTAAGTTACCACCCCTGGTCGATTTTAATGTTCCAGCAATGGAAACACAAAAATTCCACTTGTCATTTATGAGAAATACGTCGTAGAAAATTTTAATATGTTTTTGACGCAAACAGATAAAAGTATAATAGTTTTTAAAAATATCGGAAAATAAAAAAACATAATTTTTGAAACTGAAATTTCATAAATTTTCATATTTAAACATGCTTATCGGACATACAGTGAATAGAGACATTTTTTTCGATACATTCCAAAATGGATTCAAAAATGTAAGTTGCCACATATTTTTGTTATGTTGGGTTTCGATTATGTTACCCGTTGTCCAGGGAGAAAATGTACGACAACAAGGGCAATATTTCAACTATTTTTGGATGGGTTATAAAGTCACTCAATACGTCTCATGCAAGCCACTCTATAACACTAACTATGTACAACATTGGATATTGATGCCTCGCTTCAAAGATTCTGGGAGCTGGATGATGTCAATACTGCGATCAAGGCGGAACCCGAGGATCAGCAGGTGGAGAAACACTTTCTCACTACGCACACTATAGACGGAAATGGAAGCTATATTGTGGAACTTCCATTGAAGACCGCAAATCCCGAATTCGGAGACACTCTACAAGGAGCCCTCAAACGCCTCAAATCTGTTGAGCATCGTTTGCAGAAAGATGAACTACTACGTACACAATACATAAACTACCTCGGGACGAACTCACCACTGGCCAATATTTTTATTTGCCCCACCACCCTGTGTTGGGTCGAAAACTCAGAATTGTTTTTGATGCGTCATTCCGCGACGTCAATGGTAGGGCATTAAGCGTTCTTCTCCTTACAGGACCTACCATTCAGCGCAATCTATGTGCTGTGTGCCTGCGCTTTAGAATGTACAGATTTGTATTCTCAGCGGACATTGTGAAGATGTTTCGTCAAATATGGGTGAGCGATAAATATCGCAATTTCCAGAGGATTGTTTGGGCACATCAAGCACTTCCAACTTAACACTGTACGGAACCTCATGTGCTCCTTTTTTGACAGTTCGAGTGTTGAAACAACTGGCACACGACCACGAGCATGAGTTTCCAAATGCGGCAAAAATCCTACTGGAGGATTTCTACGTCGATGACGTTCTTACTGGGTCAAATACTGAGGATGAGTTAATACGTAACCAAAACGAACTTATACAACTGATGTTCTGTGCTAATATAGAGCTTGGGAAATGAATATCCAATACCACACCAAAATTAGTAATCTTGATACACAACTGACACCAGTAAAGGTTCTTGGGCTATACTGGCAACCTGGAAAAGACACCCTAACATACAATGTGGGTCTGTCAGCAAATCCTAAATGCACAAAGAGAAAAATTCTGTCAGATGTATCCCGTATATTCGATCCTCTTGGGCTTTTGGCACCCATTGTGGTTCAGTTTAAAATTCTGTTCCAAGGGCTATGGCTTCTGAAACTAGGCTGGGATGATCCACTCCCAAACAAAATGGCAGACAATTGGATGAATTGGATAAACACCGAAACTACGCTAAAAAAAAATGGGCGATAAAAAGATACCGTATCAATATAAGATTAGGGGATTGGTTCCCCGTTTAAAAATCCAACTAAAATAATATCAGTTTATGATATAAAATAATGGTTTTACAAGGGAGTTAGGCTTTTTATTAAGATTTGAATTTTGTATAAAAATTTTTATTTAAATATCTTATAAGCTATAGGCTAAGAAAACACGAAAAAATACAATCAAGAATATTAATTTCCCGAAAATTTATATATTATGAATTATTGTTATTGAAACTAATTCAAAATTTATTTAGTGCATTTTTCTTCCATTTTCGGAAATATTTTTCCAATATTTTTTACTACTTAGTCTGAAATGACACTATAACTAAAATTTTAATTCCTCCAAAAGCTTTTCCATATCCGTCTCTGACAACACGCAATCCTATACTTGTTATTCAATAGTTTATTATTTCAAGTCAATCGTGCAAAATAATACAATGTTGGTCCGTCCCATAAATAAAAAAAATATACAGAAATACTTGAGCAAACAAATGCTCTGAAATGCTGATAAAGCTTAAAATGCCAGGCTTGAAAAAAAAATTTGGAACGTGAGACTTGCTACATTGAAGGCTTTTCAATGTTCCCAGCCATATTACTTTTCCAGTGTTTGTTTGTGGACTTGTGGACATTGTATTAAAACGAAGGCGGAAAAACAAAACCAAAAGTGGAGCAATAAGACAGACCAGACCGCATACAACGAATTAAAAAAAGAAACGAAAAAAAACCCCAGGGAAAATGAAAAGAAAATTAATTCTGTTTATTTTTTATTACAAAAAGAAGAAAATTACGCACAACAATAGAAGCGCTTATTACATCTATTATATAATTTTCAGTTTTAATTTTATGCCGTAAGGTGGCGGCAAAAATATGGTAAGTCTTATGTGGGGGGTTGGTTATGGTAAGAGGCTATGGTAAGAGGAATTCGCGCCACAGCTCCGTGTGGCATATTTTATTTTATGAAAACTTATAAAGTTTTAACAAGAAAAGGGTTGAGCATTAAATGAAAAGTGTGAAGAAAAATATGTTAAATGGGTTAGTTTTCTTCAGTTTTTCCGCCTTGGGGACGCATTGTTATTAGCAAACAAAGTTAATTTGCTGAAGACAACGGCAGAGAAGTTATTAAAAAAGTTATTACAAAGATACATATTTTTCAACTTGCTTTCCGGAAGATCCCAGAACATACTGGAGCTTTTGAAAAAACAATCGAAGAAATTTTATATTTTATAGATAATTTTATAGAAATTTTTGTTCGTATTTCTGTTTTTTTCCCCTTAAAGTCTTAAAGTCAAAGTCTATGATACTGAGAATTCTAGGAAATGCTACTTGACTTAAAATGAGATAAATAATTGACAAAAAATATGGTATAGCCAGCTTGCTAGAAAAAAAAAATGTTACTAAGCGCCTCAAGGGATCTTAAACCAGATCTTCTAAACTGATTTTTAGTATTTATCTGATTTTTTATGCCTAAAATTTTATTTTATATTGGTTGTTGATCCTTTAATAATCGTTTTATAAGATAAAACATATTTTTGTTATCCTAAAAACCATTGCAAATCTAATTTTAATAACAAACATGTTTCTTTTTTCTAGTTGATATTATGCTCCGCGGTTTAGACATGGAACGATTTTGTCGCAGTTTTCCCGAAGAGTGATGATTGGATGCAAAGAACCTTCTTAAAAGGAAACGAGCTGACGATCTATACCTATGGTTCGAAGATGGAAGGAGGCCACAGAAGCAGGCATCTTCTCTGAAGAGTTTTCGCCGAAGCTTTTATTCCGCCTCCCCGACTGGTATAGCGTTTTTAAGCGAAGACTGCGTATATGTCTGACAAGCGGCTAGAATTATTGGCACCTCGGATGGAAGTCCAAGGAACATTGTAATTCTTGTCGATAGTCAGGCTGCAATTAAAGCTCTGTCATCGCATACCATCACCACTGAATAACCCTCTGCTGGGTTCCGGGTCACTCAGGTGTCCCTGGTAACGAGGCGCCGGACGAGTGCGCCAGGAATGGCTTAGCAATGGCAGCTAACCTTGCGGTTACGGAGATAAAAAGATCATTACAGGACGTTGTATTGCAAATCAGGGAGACGGCTAGAGCTCTGGCGAAAAGAGAATGGGACATGGTGTCCGGTTGTCGCAAGCGAACATCTGAACATTGTAACGGGGCACTGCGCTATAGGCAATATGGTTGAGGTTGCATTCCCCATCATCTGCTGCAGCCGCAGAGATGAGGAAGAGACAGAAAGCTTTCAACACCTGCCATGCGACTGCACGGCGCTTCTTAGTAGACGAACCCAGTTTCTGGGTAAACAATTCTTTGAGGATCTGGGTAGTCTGGCCTTTGTGCCCATAGTGGATTTGCCTGATTTCGTCGAACCCTAAAAATGGTTCTGCAATATGAGAGGCTTAAGCAATTAGGAATGTCCTACAGTTTTTGATCCTCCTTCAGAGCCCCCTTTCCTTCAATTCCTTTCCTTCCTTCTTTTTATTAGGCAACACAATGGTGATCTCAGTCACACTCTGAGCTGCCTATACAAGCAAACCTAACCTAACCCCTTTCATCAGGGTTTGCTATATCAAAACTCTTTTTCAAAGCATTTTTATTACAGTAAAAGCAATTAAAAAAGGTTAATAATATCAAAAACAGCGATTAATAAACTCAATGAAATGGACTTCGATCTTGAGAGTCATTTTTATTCTGGTCCATTTTTCCACAGCATTTAATTACTAATTGCAAATCAAGTCGTTCAAAACAATTAGAAGTTAACAATGAGTGATGTGCCGAAAATCGTTTTTAACTGAATTTTGATCTCATGGCATTCTCTCACAGCAGACGAAAACCAACCGTCCATGCTGCAAAAATATGTTTAAAATCGTAGAAAATCTATTGTAATAATTAGAAGCGGATGGAGTTTCGACTCCGGATCCCCTCCAAAAAAGTCGGAAAAATGGATTGAAAGTCCTGATATATACATAGATATTTCAAACCACCGGTACTATGTCTAAAGAAATTTGAAAAAAGTTTAAAACAAACCCGTTTAGAGATATTTATCGAAATTAGATTAATAATTAATTTAATTAATAATTTTCTATTATAAAATATAGTCAAACTTCCCTATAACGAACTTTTCTAAAACGTATTTATTCCTATTATGAATTATTAAAAATGTTTATATTTCACTTTGTGAAGAAGAGTTTTAGCAACCAGGAAAATGCTAACTATTAGATGGGTTTCAGGACAAACCCACATTCTTGGAAATGAGCTGACAAAGCTAATCGGAGCTGAACCACACCGTGGGATTGTTGGGATGTAACCACGTTGTAAGGACCTACTGAGAATAGAGAAGAATAGCAAGGGACTGATTCACTGGGCACAGATACCAGAGCTAAAATAGTCGAAACCCCGCCTCTCTAACTACAACCGTAAGAGGTTTAAAGTCCTGATAACTAACGGTAAGAAGACTGTGAGAATCCTGACGGGCCTTCTGACGGAACATTGTAGGCCCCGCAGCCACTTAAACAAAATTGGCATAACGGATAGTGGACTATGTTGCTTGTAGCATGGAGGAAGAAACTTCATCACATGTATGGATGGCACTAGCTGGTGAAAGAAACAATCTCCTGGGAATGCACGTTCTCCCACCGGAGATTGTTGTCTGATCCATATAAAAAAAATGGAATACATGCAGGCCATAGGACTTTTGTGAGAGCCATGAAGGGGTAAAATAGATCCACTTGGGTTGCAGTACATTTTACATCCACTAAAATAAACCCCTTCAAGTTTGATCAAAGGAATCTTTCATGATTAGATTGTAGTTGACAACCATACTTTTAATGTTGTCTATGACTTCGCCTACCTTGAACAAGGATGTCAACATGTAGTTCAAGCGGAGAAATAATCTAACCAAACGATGTAACTTTGGTCTTAGTAGGTAATAGTGAAGCAGAGACTATTCTCGCCGAATGAAAATAGTACAATATCCTTACCCGAAAATATGGCGCCAATATTCTTGAAGTGTTTGAAAAAGTAAAAACCTCTTAAGATCTTTAGGGCTTGGTGGCAATGCAGAATGGATGGAACGACAAATTTTATGGATGAAAAAGCTTCAGCCAATTAGGCTGTTAATGCGTCTACTGTAAAAACGCGATGATGGGGTAGATGATGTGTGTCTGTCTGAAGCAGGACGAACTAACTACCTTTGGCATTCCCCAGAAGACGTGCGCAAAGCAGAGACGTCTGGAGGGACATTAACTCGCTGTTTGGCCAGTTCAGAAGGCAAACTGTTAGAGGCTCAGAAACTTTGTAGTCGAATAGTAGGAAATAGATGTAGGATATTAAAAAAAAATCTATTTATATAAAAGAAAGTGGTGTTAGTTGCACTATTTATAACTCAAAACGAATGAACCGATTTGGCTGAAAATTGGTGGAGAGGTAGCTTAGAACCAGAAGACGGATACTTTTTATCCCGTTCGATCAAACTTTAGCAGATGCTGCTATTACGGCTCGGCCATATCAAATACGTGTTCTATTTGCGATTATTTTGGCAACATGTTTTCCATCAAATTCACCTGAATTGTGGATAAAATATCAAGATTATTTATCAGAAGATATTTGGTTTCGAGTACGTTATCCAGTGATGGAATTTATGCCGGAAGTTTACAATGAAGCTTTAATTCATATTGAAGATCTATGCTTGGTGATGGCTAATAACGCATTAGTACAATTGGGAATGCCGTCTCCTAATCGATCAATGCATGATATATTTCAATTGGAAGAAATGCAACGAATCAAATTAATTATCAATCTAATCGTCCTGCCCAGGAACGTGAAGATCGCAATAATCGTGAAAGAATTCGGTGAAGACAGACCCGTAAAGGGCGACATTCGACTAATAATGGTGCAAGTTTGAATCGAGCTGCAAACTAATATAAACATCCTATATTTTTCCAGATAAGCTAACTAGAGAATCTTACGATGTTTATTCACTTTAAGAAGTATTCAAAAGTTTGGGCAGGACAACGGCGGCGGGCTCAATAGTAGAATATAGAAAATAGTTAACTAATTACACTGTCCAACAGTGAAAAAGAACTTTTCAAGTTTCTTTCCAAAACCGTAAAGCAATCGAAAATCGGTTGAAAAATGGCGACGTTGTGATAGTGGGAGTGATCGCAGTACCCGAAAAACGGTTTTTAAGCAATAACTTCCGATTTTGGGGGTGTTAGACAATTTTGAAAAACACTATCGTGATCTACTCGTCAAGACCTACAACGTACACTAGGTCACTTGAAAAGTTCTTTGATTTTTTTCAATTCTGTAGGACAGTGTTATTTGCTGTAATCTACACAAAAGTCAGGGAAATCAGCTTAATGCTCATTAAGCAAAGCCAACTTCTGCAGGAGCTTTTTGAGTGCAGTAGAGAAATAAAACGTAAAGCATTATCGACTTAGTAACTGCTAAGGCTAGATGATAAGGCGATTTACATTAAATTTGTCCTATGGCAAGGAACTAGCTTTTAATTTTTAGGCTTCTACTGTCGCACATTTTTTATCATCTTTCGTAAAATTCAATTCATTATAAGCAAACTAGCCCAACTACAAATAGTGTTAAAAATAGTTTAAGAAGCTGTCGACAACGAAAATTAAATTTAATAAAACTATTGTAGAAGGTAAATGAATGTTTTTTTTTGTACAAGTTTGGCAAACAGCTGTGCCTTTAAGGTAAGTTTAGTTTTAATGTACATTTAATAAGCAAAATTTCATAAAATATTACGCCAGAACTGGCTAAAAATAGCTTGGACTCGCACCGCAATAACTTTTTCCATTCATCAGACCTGTTTGAAAATATGTCACATCTGGCACTTATGCGGTGTTAACAAACTTAAAAAGCTGCTCGGCTTAGCAATTAACAAAATCCCCAAGAAAAAATGTGCTGCATCAGCCGTATGAGCCGTATTCCACTTAGCCACAATTAGGCTGTAAAATAATTTTAAAGCTACAAAAAAAAAAATCGCTACTATTTACTTTTTGTATCAGAACGCCCTAGAAAACTGACTAACTAAAACACTGGTGAGAAAATAAATCGCATTTGGCTCTTTGAAGTTTACATTGACCAACTAACTGTAACTGCAGCCAACCAACTGTAACTAAACGA
>JBAMAX010001790.1:0-31599 GCA_037043745.1 Chymomyza amoena
ATATGTTAGGAGCTTCATTAGTTTTAGACGAAAATTACGACAACCTTCTTTAAAAGGCTGATTCCACATATCCTTGAAAATTCATGCGACTTAAATCTGGATGAATACTTTAGAAATTAGGAAAAGCACAGGAATCGAATGTCGAATTGTCCCGGCGTGATCGTTGTCTTAGCTTGCTAAAGCACGCACGGAGAGAAGCCCTCTTATTTTTTTTTCCAAATGTCACTCTAATTTATACTGGCTTTCAATAATAATTTTCAAAATTTGTTGAGCACAGTTTTCAATTCCTATCGTAACTTCTGTGCTCCAGATCATTTCACATTATATAAGGTAGATTTTTTTTTGCTAAATTATTTGGTGCCATTTTTTTAGTATTTCACAAGTGAGCCATCAAACGTTTTTAAGAAACGATATTTTTTAAAGCCAAATTAATTTTATTTCAGTAGCTTAGCTAAACTTCAAAGAACACGCTCCATAAAGCTAAACTCTCCACCAAACTACAAAAATGTAGTTTTTATTTGAAAGGTATAAAGCTGCCATAACAAGCAATGAACCGGAATACTATAACAGCAAAATATAAAAAAAAAATATGGGAAATGGGAAATAGTTAACCACGCTCGGAAACTAAAAGAGCGGCAAACAAAGAAAAGGTGCAACCAGGCAAAATATAAAAACTAACCCAAAAATACAAATAAGCGGCAAGATGAAACTTTTATTTCGAATTTATTGCCAAATTTATTGGACGACACTGCATAAATTTGAACTTGGCCACAGTTACGTTGTGAGCTTTACGTTTTGGTTTTGGTGATATTTTTTTTTTATATTTTCTCATATATAGTATATATATTTTTTTGACCCGCACACTCATGCCACATGGTGAACGTATACTATGAATTCATATGCTACAAATTATATGGCAAAAGCAAAGAAAAACAACACCAACAATGTGCGGAATGATGCCAACAAATGTCAACACGCTGCAGATGAGTAGGGATTGTATGTAGTAGGAGCCGGGCCAGTAGGAACTATGTATGGTTGGGTGGGCCAGCAAGGAGTAGGTTGGTCCTGAGGTAAGCGACAACTGTAGAAAAACTGTTGTTGGCAATAACAAAAGAAATTTACAGATATTACACAGCAGGGCTCCATAATAACACCAGCACACACACACACACACTCAGAAACTTATCCAAACTCACACACATATGTAAACACACATTGGGGCAAAAACAAAAGGCAGTAAAACCATTTGCATATGTATGGAAGCGTAAACACCCCTTTTCATATTTCTGGTGTTTTTGTTGTTCTTGTTGTTTTCGAACAACCAATTTAAAATTTGTTGCGAGTTTTGCGAGTTGCCCAAACCAGTTATACAAACACACTTACACACACACACACACACACATACATACACTTGAAACGGAAATGAAATATTGCGTAACATACTTTTTGGCGCTTCAACTGCGAAATTGCTCTGTTTTTGATACGCTTTCTTTATGCTATACATATAATTTGATACAGGTCTATATATAGAAGTATGTTTATATATTATATACATGACAGACAATATTTTTTTTTATATGGTATATATTGTACGTATGTGACACATACACTCAGTTTTTACCCACCTGCCTAATGTTACAATAAACGAGGTTTGAAACAACGCACAGTGGGCGAAATGATTGATGCGGCTAGACTTAGTTGAAATTTTTGTATATTTATTGGAGAAAAAATTGTATTTTGCTTTTATAATAATAACGCAATGAACCACTAAATTTTTCTAAGATTTTAACTTCGTATATTGTAAGCTAGAAATATTTGTCGGCCGAGCTTTTTAGGCATCTACAAATTGGAATTATCAGCTCTCTTCGTAAGCTATTTTTTCGACCAATACGAAAGTCATTGAACTTTTACCAACCCCAGCTTATTTTCTTCAGGCCAATGATGAAGTGGCAAACATGAACAGATCTCTAGTTAAGTCTTAAAGAATACTTGATTAAAAATACATCAAAACATCACCATCGAACCTTACAACTTCGAAGTGGTTGAGCATTTCGTATACCTCGGCTCGCTTGTCACCTCTAACAACAATAGCACCCTCGAAATTAAACGCAGAATACTGCTCGCTAACGGTTGCGCGTTTTGCTTGAGCAAGGTGTTTAGATCAAAAACAGCATCTCGAAGCATGAAGATAGAACTGTTCAAGAAGCTGGATGTGCCCATCGCTATCTACGGCGCCGAAACCTGGGCTATGACAGCTTCTGAGGTACTAAATGTTTTCGAACGAAAAATTCTGCGTAGGATTTTCGGCCCAATCTGCGAGAATGGCCAATGGCTACGTTTTAACCACGAACTATACAGATTAAGATGGCTGGGGCATGTGCATCGAATGCAGGAGAATTGCCCCACGAAACGTGCTCTGTATAGCGATCCAGTTGGCGCTCGACGTCGTAGTAGACCGAGGCGTTGGTTTGACGCTGTACAGAAGGATATAGATGCTCTGGGTATCCGCGACTGGAAAAACAAAGCGTAGAACAGGGAAGAATGGAGGCGAACCCACATCGGATTCGTCGCAAAATAGCTTTGAACAGAAAATCTAACATTTCATTGTCTTCCCAAACGTCATTGTATTGTAGGAGACACCACTAAGCTTGTATTTAATTGAATGATTCGGCCTTCTATATATATTAAATTATATTCAGCGGGGGGATCGGGTGCCTAATGGAGCAGTAGAATTTTCGAGAGATTCCAAAATAAATAAGAAATAGAGGGAAGGCTTTAGGAGGAGAAATGAAAATGAAAATATCAAATCGTGCACCTATCTCAAGGAAGAATCGTCAGAATTACCCTCTCGTTGAATCACCCTATGCACCTGCATATGCATATCAAGCTAGATGACCAAATCCGATAAGAAGTTCGTAGCTGCTTAATTTATGGCATCATTGAACGAACGTCGTACGATAAGATCTTAGGTTAAAAGTAACTTCAAACCTTCCAAACCCTGTCCGACCGTAACCAAAGTCGTGCTATATTGGGAACCTGAAAACTCAGGAGTGGATGGTAACACATTCGCTGACGATCTAACACGACAGGGTGCCTCCACCCTGACTACAGCTCCTGCGCCGTTTTGTGGTATTGGTTGGTCCACAATCAAAACCATGATAAACAAATGGGCTGCAGGGGAAAATGTGAGATACTGTTTCTCCCTTTCGAGGCTTCGTCAAGCAAAAGTGCTTGTCAAACCTTTGGATGCGATCAAGACAAAAGGTCTTGGCAGAGCGGACTTAAAACTCCTGATAGCATACCTATCTGGCCACCACACTGTTAGATACCATCTACAGAAAATTGGCCTATCGGACTCTTCAGAATGCAGGCTCTGTCTAGAAGATGATGAAACCACCAGACATATTCTCTGTGACTGCCCAGCGCTAGTATGGGACAGAGCCTGTCACATGGGAAAGGAACGGATTAGTCCCTTCCATCTTAGGTCAATACCTACAAAAGACCTACTGCTATTCATGCGGAAAGTGGAAAGTCTTTTGCTTTAATTTAAGGGTATGGTACAACAGACCTTTTGGTCGCAATAGCCCCACCTCTTTGTGATGAACACTTTTTCGGAAAAATAAAAACTTCATCAACAGTGTGGTGTCAGTGCGTAGATGCAGATGAGGGTCTAGGGAATAAGATAAGGATTAGATATTGGGCCCTATTGATAATTTTGAATACTTGTCATTGGAAATAAAAATTGAGTATTGGCTTATAGTAAAATGGTTTTCGATGACCTTATTATTTCCAAATAATATGATGGCACAACTTTTGGGACTCATTTGTCCTGCTAAACACTTTAGTTCGTAAAAACTAAACAATTATTATTAAACTGTAGGGCCTTCGCAATGTCCCTTCCGCCTCTTTCGAGTGTACGCCTTTCGCCTCCCCCGTGCCTTCTTCTACTCTGTTCTCGTTCCAATATTATTAACTCTCCCACGCTTTCTCCTTCCCTCGTGCTCGTTATATTCCAATCACTATTTAAGGACCTTAACAGCATCTCAAAGTTATTCCCTTCAAAAGTTACAATGCCGCCTCAAAAATTTTACTTCAAAAATTGTGTCATTTAACCTGCCCATTTCGACCACTGTGCTACGTAGCGACCTATGCCAAGGCAAGAGCAGCTGACAGTAGCCCTGACTAGGAGATACACACACACACTAACTTACACTTTCTCACACACACACTCACTGCACACACACACATACTATAGTTTACTACCTTTTGTCATGCGCTGCATAATTGAAGTCAACACTTTTTTTTAGCTCACTGCTGCCAACGACAATGACAGCGACGCTAACGGCGACGCTGGCAGCATGTGTTTAAAGCTGTCAAAAAATGCCATCACACTAACACACACACACACGCATACACACATATATATTGGCTTGCCCTGACACATATTGTCATAAAATTATTCAATGGTTATTGTCAGCGTCACACACAGTACCCCGCAGAGGATTCCACAAGCCATAACAACAACAACAACAAACAGCTCAGCTCAGAGCCAAGGATTTTGCACACGTTTTTGTCCCGTTCCGGGTCTTATATTTTTTTTTGCCTTAACCCCGCTACCTCCGCACTTAGCCCTTTTGCAATTTTTTTCAATAGGATTCCGTAAGCGTTACAAAGTGAAAAGGCAAAACATTAAATGACAACACAAGCAACAAAAATGGACGATCTTTTATATTGGATTTGGGTAGCATGTGTTGAGTAAGGTTTAAGCGCTCTACGGGTTTGCCTTGGGTCCAATGCTATGTTGTCTTCCGGGCGTCAGCTTGTATACATAGTTGGCTGACCAACTCTAAACAAATGAGCAGACTTAACCAAAGCGTAATTACCAACCAATGGCTGACCCAACCAAGCAGTTATCCTGCACAGAATCATTGTGTGTATGTAGGGATTTGGGCCGACTTTTTTTTTTTTGTTTAAGCAACGTGGCTCATTCATTCAGGCAGAAGATAAAGTGCTACCAATTAACGCAAAATAAATAAAACTCAACTAATTGTTGAAAAAAAAAAGGAAAAAAAATGAGTGCTGTCCCACAGACCCCACAGAGCACCCACCCACTCAAGTACAACAACAGACGCGCCTACTAAAACAAAGACACAAATGAAAAACCCAAGGCAAACTCTTCAAAACATCGACTGTCTGGGGTCTGGGTTCTACGACAGTCAACATTTCTGCAACTGCCACAATGTTGTCTTCCACGGCTTGGCCCATTTTATTTTCTTTCTACCATTTTCTTTACAATTTTTACTGCTTTCGTTTCGTTTCTTCTTTTTTTTTTCTACTTGCTTGCTGGCTCTTTTGCTCATTGTGCAAACTTGGCATTATTGTTTCCTAAGGCCAGCAACAACAACAACAACTAGCGGAAAACACAACGTCAACAGCCCGTTCTAACCGCTAACAGGGCGTCCAGCCACTGGCCCTCTTAGGGTCTACACACAGTTCCGAGTTCCGAGCTATTGCCGGCTTTGTTGACTATTCGGCGTTTTTTCTATTGTTTGCAAATGCGCAAAATTAAAAGCGAAACCGAGCTAGAATAGAGTATTGGTGTAGCGCCCAACGTGGGGCCGCTTGAGCAGCTGCTCTTAAAGTTCACACTTTTTTTACATTAAGGGTTTCAGAACACACACAGGAAGAGTGAAAATCTTAAGCAACTAATTGTGCGAAAATATTACCTCAAAATCAAGAGTAGCTAAAAGAAAAATTTTAAGCCAGTCCAATCGGTGATAGAGTAATTTTTTTTTCACACTTTTTGCCTTCACGATTGCGTGAAGAGTTTGCTTTGGGAAAAACCAACGCTCTTTTGTTGGTTAGGCTCACAGTCTACTTACCAAGACACAATGACGTAAGACAAGATATAATCCTCCATATATTAAAATACGAGGTGTGTTCAAAAAGTATCGCGAATTTTGAATTTTCGCGGGTTACGTATATTCGAATTTCTGTTTTTTTTGTGGCGTTATGTTGGTACTCATGTCTCTCACTTATACCGACAAGCTCGGCCATTTTCAATGTTCACTTGTTCAATGTTGACAGCTGCTTTGCTTGCACGCGTTTTGGCTCGTCTTCGATTTTTACCTATTCAAAAAAATGGATCAAAGAACCTGTACCAACATTTGTGTAAAAACCGAAATTAAGTGCGAGGATGCATTTCGAATGTTGACTGTAGCATACGGAGAAGCTACCTTGGACAAAAGCAACGTTTATCGGTGGTCCAAAATGTTCTCAGAAGGCCGAGAAGATGTGAACGACGAAGAGCGTACCGGACGCCCGAGCACTTCAACAACAGACGAAAAAATTTATGAAGTGAAGAAAATGGTATTGGCCAATCGTAGAATCACCGTTAGAGAAGTTGCTGAGGACCTAGACATATTGATTGGCTCGTGCCATTCGATTTTTATCAATGATTTGAGCATGAGACGGGTCGCCGCGAAATTTGTACCAAAAGTGCTCAATTTCGACCAAAAACAGCATGAACATTGCTAATGAGATGTTGGACTCTATCCGATGCTCCAGAGGGTCATAACTGGGACGTATCGTGGGTTTATGGTTATGACGTGGAAACCAAAGCTCAATCATCTCAATGGAAGCTGCCGCACGAACCAAGACCGAAAAAAGCGCGCCAAGTTCGCTCGAATGTGAAAGTTTTGCTTACAGTTTTCTTCGATTGCAGGGGCGTGGTGTATCATGAGTTCTTGTCACAGGGTAGAACGGTCAATAAGGAATGTTACCTGCAAGTTATGCGCAATTTGCGCGATGCAATCCGCTAGAAACGTCCGGATTTGTGGTAGAACCAAAATTGGCTTTTGCACCGCCACCGTATTCCCCAGATCTGTCCCCCTGTGACTTTTTCTGGTTCCCTAAACTGAAGAGGTCCATGAGGACGACGCTACGCTACGATTGACGAGATAAAGACGGCATCGAAGAAGGAGCTCAACAAGATAAAAAAAAATTATTTTTTGAAGTGCTTCGAAGCTTGGAAAATCCGTTGGCACAAGTGTATAATATCTTTTGGGGATTTCTTTGAAGCGGACAAAATATATATTCATGAATAAATAAATAATTTTTGAAAAACAGAAAATTCGCGATACTTTTTGAACACAGCTCGTATAAGGAATAGGTGCAAAACATTATTTTGTTATATCATAAGGCTAAAGCGCTGGTGGTTCTTTTTCTAAAAATGAACATGAATAGTTTGGGCCTTAGTGCCAAGTTCGAAAAAATGTTTTTAAGTCTTATAATTGAGATTTTTGCGAAAAAAAAACTTTTTTAATGCTTTTTTCATAATACGCATTGTTTTTAAGTTCTCTTTCCAATTCCGATTGTGAAAATCCTGGCCAAGCCTGACGACATTTGTTATTCTTGCGAGTACATTTAGTTTGAAATCAGTTGAAGCCATGTTTTTATCAATAGTTGTGAAAAAAAAAATGAAATAAAAATGAAACAATACAATTTTTAAAAGGGACCCCCATTAAGTTTTATTTTTATACCTCTAGCAAGTGCGTAAAATCGCTGCAAACGACGCAATTTGTTTTGTCTTTGAATTTGAGAGCATTTATTTTGCGTATTTTTATATTTACACACATATTTAATTAAGCTAATTACGGGTCGTGCAACAAAACGCGCCAAAAAGCCGCTTAAGCTGCCCCA
This sequence comes from Chymomyza amoena, assembly GCA_037043745.1. NCBI lineage: Eukaryota > Metazoa > Arthropoda > Insecta > Diptera > Drosophilidae > Chymomyza > Chymomyza amoena. The sequence continues at coordinate 7,702 of JBAMAX010001790.1, forward strand.
AACTAGCGTTACTCAGTCGCGTCTTAGATGCTGAGCGCGAACTGGCTTAAGTGGGGCTTAAAAGGCATAATTTATGGGCCGCTTGGGTTAATGCACTTTAGAAATAATTAAAAATGTCTGCAAGAGAACGTCAACGGAGAATGTAAATACACATAAAAGTGAGTCACAATTCCAAGACAAGAGCAAGAAAAACAACAGCAACTCATCATGCGCGGGGTCAGTCGAGGCTGGGCCCCTTGGGCGCTTGCCAACATTTGCACACACACACATACACAGAGCACGAGAGAGATAGAGGAAGACACGCATACAGAAACAGCGTGATAAGCATAAGAAATATGAGCACCGGATATAAATTGTGTCAGCGGCAAAATGATAAAAAACCACTTAAAGGCGCAAACAATACGGCTGCCAGGCAGCACAGGACACAATGACAAACCGCTTGGCCAAACCGCAAGCAGCGCCCAAGCAGGGGCGCAAGCAAAGATAGTCGAGTCGCGACTGACGCGATGAGGACGGAAACAACAAAAGGACAAAACTTGCGGGCAGCGGCCAAGTGTCTGTTGGCTGACTCGCTGTTTTGCTTTGCCAAGTCATTTGTGCCACTTGGTGGCACGGACCGTCCGTACCGTCCAACTGCCGGACAGACATTAACAAATACAATAAAAGCGCCAAAGATAGCGCGTCAGGCTTTTTAATGCGAAAAATTGCAAACGCAGTAGCTGTTGGGGCATGGGCCCCAACTTGGGCGCCTTGCAAAATAATGCGAAACGGAAGAAATTAGTTGCGTGTAAATTTATGCTTAGGTCGTCGCTTGGGTGCAAGACAGCAGAAGACAGAAGCAGAAGAGTAACAGCTATGGCACAGGAAAAGGGTCATTTTGTAGACGCGTGAAATTTCAGACCCTGCCAATTGCTTGAACCCTACAATTCCAACACACACAACTTGACTATATACTCAAACCCTGCCACACAATGAGCTACTTTTGAAAACACAATTTAATATCATTTTTTATTAGCTTGTAGCGGCTTACTTGGAGCTCTTTCTTTCATTTTTTTTATTTTATTTTATTTTTGTATTTTGCAACCAAACAGCGACAATTGAGGGTTCTTTCGCAGGAGCAGGGGCAGGGGATAGCAGCTTGTATGGAGACCGCAGGCCTTTGTGCTTTTTGTCGATTTGTTGACGATTACACACAGTGACGCCTAAAGAAATAACAACAGCTAAAAAATGGCAAGAAAAATGCCTTCGACCGCAAAGTTGACGGCGCTGCTGACGTCGCTGCTGACGTTCCCGTAAACGTTGCTAATGTTGCTTTTTTCCGGGCCAGCCGCAAAACCTTGCAGACACACAATTGAAAAAATGTGTTGAAATTAAGGCGGGTTTTTTTGTTGTTTTTTTTTTTTAGATATTTTTATACGCAAAACATAAGGCACACGACCAAAGTCCGCGGTTATGGCAGCCATTGCCCCAAGAAGTGCGCATAAAAATTTACGACATTGGCGAACGGCCCACGGACGGGACTCGGCAGTTTCTAACTCCCTACACCCTACCGCCTTTAAAATATTTGGTATTTCGTATTTCACATTTGCCTTCTGCCGCTTGTAGCGACAAAAACTTATCGACAACATTTGCCTGTTCCTGGCATTTCCCTCCTTGGCAGATAGTAATTTTTTGAAACATTTATGTATTTTATTACTTATGCGAATATTTTTCATTTCGTATACTTGCAGCTTCGATGTGCGTGGACGAGCCTTCGAGAAGGCACTCTACTGGTCGGATACGAATTCATTTGGACCACGTGCTTACTTTGTGACCGGACAACAGCCAGCCAAGTTATCCGTGGACAATATACAGCTAGACGATGAGGGCGTAAGTATTAAATTTTAGTATGTACTAGAGATGGACACGGTCAAAGAGACAAGGTTCATTGGATTCAATGTAAAATGCTGAAAAGAATTTTTTTTTTTGCATTTACCTATCGTTTTTATATAATTATTAAGAAAACTAAGCACATTTTTTTTCGGTAAACAGTTTAGTCTTAATTTTGTCGAATTCTTCCTAAACAAACGATACCTTGCAGCAATGTCAAAATTGGCAATACCTCTGACCCAAGTTGTCATTTAGTCAGACCTTATGCAAAACTTGTTTTAAGAAATACCCCCAAACTCTCTGCGAGTGTATGGGCCACAACCAGTGGATTGGCGGTAAATCCAATAAGACAAGCTTACGCTCTTCACCAGGAAGTATTAACTTCTCCTTTTGTAAATCCCAAGCTTAATGGTACGATCTTACCATTTAGCGACTCAGCCAGATACCTCGGGTTCACGATCGCGTTATACACATGCAAGAAAGCCACCGGACTAATCTAAATGGAGCCTGTCCCCAAACATAGTTCAATGGCTCTACACTGCCATTGTCATCATCATACTGATGTATGGCGTCTCGATCTGGTGGCATACCTTAGATAAGGGATCCAATCTTAAGAAGTTAAGCAGGGTTCAGCGAACCGCCGAACTTACCATTAATGGTGCTCTACGCTCCACACCAAACGAAGCACTAGACGCTATTCTAAACCTCCTACCACTGAACAAGGTGGGGAAACAACAAGCCATTTTATCAGCCTTACGCATGAGAGGTGAAAAAATGGAATGCCAAGACTTTGGTCATGCGAAGATTCTTAAGGGGAACCCACTTGTCCCCGAAAGCACAGACTACTGCATACCGCAGGAACATTTTACAACTAAATTCAGAGCCTATATTCCAACCGGAGAGGAGTGGAATGCAGGCTGTATCCAGTGCCCAGCAGGCCCCATAAAGGGATACACGGACGGCTCCAAGCTAGACGACCGTGTAGGCGGAGGCGTCTACGTTGAGGATTTCAACATTAGAACTACTTTTCGACTCCCGGATCACTGCAGTGTTTTTCAGGCAGAGGTCACTGCAATCCGGGAAGGCCTTAATAACAATAAGAAACTTACAAGTTCAAAATAAGAACATTTGTATCTATTTCGGACAGCCAACCGGCTATTAAGTCCCTAGCTTCGATGACTTCGTGTAGGAAGTCAGTGAATAACTGCCGCTCGTCTCTAGGGCAGATGGCTGAGCAGTTTTCAATTCACCTCATATGGGTCCCAGGCCGTAGGGACTCTGAGGGTAACTGTATTGCGGATGAACTGGCTAGATAAGGAACTACCAGCATCCTCCTTCAAGACAAGGAGGGCCTGTGTATAACCTATGGCTAGCTGTAAACTGAGAATACGAAATTTTTTCGCTCTCGGTGCAAATAAAACTGCGGAATCGGACATTGAACACGTGTAGAATCTCGCGGCAAACTTGGCCGACATACTGCAGCAAAAGAACCAAAAAACTTTGCTGTCTGAATAGAGCCCTGTGCTAATCTGTCAACCGTGCCATCTCTGGACACTGGTTGGTAGGAAACCACGCATCCAGGTTGAATGCTCCCCACTATGACTTCTGGAGAAGCTGTGGCGATGAGGAGGAGCTGGAGACGGTGGAACACTTTTTCTGTCATCTGCCCTGGGGTGGGCAGTAAAAGGTATAGGTTCCTACAGTCAAACTTTCTAGACGATTTATCTCAGCTCTCTGAACAGAGTCCAAAATGCCTTTTAAGGTTTATTCAGTCAGCCGGATGGCTTTCTCACCTTTTATAGGGGACCTCTCAAGTGGGAAAGAGTGGTGAACTAGCTCACTCTAGCGGTATCGCAACGGGCCTATCCTTGGCCTAAGTGAGTTGGGATGTCAGTCCCAACTGCCGCACTAACCTAACCTAACCTAACCATATCACCTGATGTTAGTGGCACTAGACTATCATTCCAGAAGTTGTGAGTTCAGATTCCTCGTCAAGCATGGTCGTGCACCTCCATTTTTGCTATTTCCCTAATTTTTACTGCTTGTTCTATATCCTTATCACTTACTCACATTGTTTATATTGCAAAGAGCCTTTTCTTGAACTAGGTGAGTTTGAGACGCTAAGTCCCAACTGCTGCCTTAGCCTACCTACCTACCTATCTCCTGATGTTGTGGACTTATTAAGCAGCCTGAAAAATAATGGTTATTGTGAAATTTTGGTTGTTAAGAAATCTTTCCCAACTATTACGTGCTAAATGAAAATTTATTTTAATTGCATTAAGAAAAAAAAGGGTTGACATTTTCGTGATTCTCGACTCAAAATTTCTATTAAAAAAACATTTTATACGAAGGTTCTCTCCATGACCGTTAAATTTGTAAATTAGAGTTATCCATACTCAAAATAATAAAGCGTAGTTGACGCGCTATGTATAGCTCAGATCTTCTTGAAATGTTTATAAAGTATACTCAGGAGTATACAAAAATAAATGATTTCGTTGTTGAGTATTGTAAGCTTTAACATCTTTAAGAGGTGTCAAGCGACATTTTTATCGGTGTTTAAGAAAGGTCATTTAGAAGGTAGTTAAATAAAATATCAATAATTCGATAAACTTACCAACCTGGTAATATCCTTAGAGCTGCAAAAGAAAAGATTGATAATTTTTAAAGTAAGTTTGTAGTAGCAAAATATAATATAATATATTATGTGGGATTGGTAACCATATTGTACGGGGCCTACTGAGAATGGAGGGGGGAAACAAATAGCTGATTAACTGGACACTCGACGCTATTAATAACTCTCCTCCCCCGAGATCTTTAAACTCATGATAGACTAAGGGAAAAGTACCGCGAGGAACCTGAATAGCCATTATAAATAAAATTGTAATAACGGACAGAAGACTACGTCACTTCTGTAGCTTGGAAGTCGAAACGTTTGTGCATCTACTATGTGCATGTATAGCACTCGCTAAGGAAAGAAACAAGCTCCTGGGAAAGTACCTCCTCCCACAGGTGATCGTTGTTATCTTAAATCCAAACGAGATACCGGAATATATGCAAACCATTGGACTTTTGGAAGAGCTCTGAGCCGTGAAGTGGCTTGCAGTACATTTTACACCCATTCCTATTAATACATAAACAAATAAAATATACGATACAAACCTCACATTCTCAAACATCATTTTACAATGATCGTTAGCACACTATAAAATATTTTCCTTTAAGTTTATGCAAAAAAAGGCCATGCATCCCACTGTGTAATATAAAAAAATTCTACTTTCTGTTAATCAAACAAGTGTAACTCCAAATTTGTTAATTCTTAGTAAAACTAATCAAAGAACCCCATTTAAAGTAATTCACAAAAGAATTAACAAGTTTAAACAAATTTTTAGAAATTAATTCGAAATGGCTGGGTGCTTTTGCTGTGCTCCATGTGATGGTTGTTGTTGCCAGCCATGTTGCATGTTTGCTAAAAGCCCGGAGCCCTATTTCGATCGACCTAGCAACATTTGCTACTTTAGGTCAGAACCCAACGAACAAGCTATCAAGTTAATGAAACAACGCTATCACAATGTTGTACAGGCTCTGGCCATACTATTCAGATGCACCGCGTATAAACTGATGAATATTTTTATAAGATTGGCATATCACGAATGCATGCCGCTTGAACGATATCCAAGAGATAGCAATTGGTTCCAGTTGCTTGATGTTAAGGCACCTCACAGCGATGTACATGATCATGAAATAAATGACAGCATGTACGATCGTTGTGGCTTTAAGATTAATCCACTGGATCCCAAAAATATAACGAAAATCTTGCGTATGATGTTTTTGGTAAAAGGGCTGACAAAACCTCAATTGAAATATCTCTGGGTAATGCTGGAACGCTTGAACATGCGGAATGTATATAAAATCAAGTTGGATTGTCTGCTGGCGGCTTTGGCCAATATTGACAAACTGGCACTGGCCAATCATATCATCGAAGAAAGTGGTATAGCTGATCGGCAATCTATTAAGAGCGCCTGCAGGGAAATAGGCAAAACCTATCGAAGATACGCTGCGGCTAAACCAAAGCTCTGCCGCTGTTCAAAAGACCTTGAGAAGCGAAAATGTGCTCAAAGTAAATGTACTTAAACTTGTTAGGTAATTCTACGAAAAAAATTTGCGAGCATAACTTAGGACTTTTTTCCATAACTGGATACAGAATTTTTTAAAATATAAAATCAACAGTTAAAGTATGTTAATGTTGCTTTTTGATTTATTGTTACTTGTGAGAAACTGGGAAAAGTGGACGCCACAAATATGTTTTGGGTAATTTCTTATAATAAAGAAAAATAGATTTAGTTGGATTTAGAATATTGCAAAACCAAGAAGACAAACAGTAACTCGATAAAAAATAAAACAAAATTGTGGGTGACTTAGTGAACAATAAACTCCGATTGTGAGATAAAGGCAACAATGGCAATATCTTCGGAATGGTAAAAAATAAAGCTTCTTTCAGGATGGATTGTTTTTTATGAATTATGCAAAAAATCCTGGATATAGAATTACAATGAAGTGCTAAGTTCTAAGACGGACAGAAGAAATAGCTAAGTGTTTATTATGAGAAACTAAAACTCACTCTGAAATCTAAAATGAGAAATTTTTTTGCGCTGAAGAACTTTGATCTCGTGCGAGCAAACAACCAGAGAAAAGCTTATGATGAAAGTGGACTAGGGACTTTTATCATAGTTCAGCTGGTTGAATAACAAAGAATTTCTCAACAATATCGACCTTTAAATTAGGGCTCTAAGTTCGATAGAAAAAAATATATCATGCAAAAACCGTGCCAACATAAAGGGTGATTCGTTAAGACCTTTTTTTTTCAATAGGGAATTGATTAGTATTCATTGGCAAATCATCATGCAAAGAGTTACACTCGAACAACGTTTACAAATTGTACTACGAAAATCAGCGTTCTGCAAAGAATGTTTTTCGTGCGCTGAGATCGACTTATGGTCAACATAATCGACCCACCAAACCCACAATTCGTAACACCATCACCAAATTTGAAACCCAGTATTCATTGTTTGATGATACACGACCAAATCATCGACCACATCCAGCACGTTGTGAAGTGAATATAGCGGCGGTAGCTAACAGTGTTTACGATGGCCGCGAGGAATCGATCGGCGCCGATCGCAACCACTTAACCAGTCGTATTCAACAACCTGGCGCATTTGGATCTCGGCTTGAAAGCATACAAAATTCAACTCAGGCAAGAATTGAACCCGAATGACCTTCCTGCACGTCGCCGTTTTAGTGAATGGGCTCTTGGTAAGATCGATGAAGATCCGTTGTTTTCGACCAAAATTTTGTTCACTGATGAGGCGCATTTTTGGCTCCACGGCTTCGGGAATAAGCAAAATTGACGTATTTGGGGAGAAGATCAACCCGAAGAGGTTCACCAGCTGCCATTACATCCAAGAAAAACAACGGTTTGGTGCGGTATGTGGGCTGGTGGAATCATTGGTCCGTATTTTTTTAAAAATGAGCAAGGTGCGAACGTTACCATCAATGGCGCACACTATCGGACCATGTTAACGGACTTTTTGCTGCCTGAAATTGTTGCCCGTGATCTCGACGACATTTGGTTCCAAGAGGATGGCGCTCCGGTCCACATTGCCAATGAAACAATGGCTCTATTGCGAGGTCAATTTGGTTAGCGATTAATTTCACGTACGGGACCCGTACCTTGGCCGCCAAGATCGTGCGATATCACACCGCTTGACTTTTTTCTTTGGGGTTACATAAAGTCAAAAGTTTACGTGGAGAAACCAGCAACGATTGAGGCCTTGGAAGCCAACATTACTCGTGTTATTGGCCAAATACCAGTGGAAATTCTTGAACGAGTCATGGAAAATTGGACCTTTAGGATGGACCATTTAAAACGCAGTTGCGCCAACATTTGAACGAGATTATTTTCAAAAAATAAATGCCATAAAATATCCTTTCGAAATCATAAAAAAAGATCCCATCATTCCTATGAAATTTGCCATTGCCAAATCATAAAAAAAAGGTCTTAATGAATCATCCAATATATTATCAGGGGTTGGTGCTAAGCCCCATATCCCGAAATGCGAAAAATCTGTTTGACTTAGAGCATGGTCCCTAACAATCTTTAAAACTATCAACCATTAAGTATTTTTTCCCAGATCAAACTCTTTGATTGCTGTACTTCAAGGATTTTTAATAAAATTGAATTCGCCACAGCATTATAATATCAAGAATTTTGTGGCATATTTCCTTTTTAAACATTTATAAGAATTCCTTTTAGGCCCTTCCCAAAACAGTTTTAAAATAAAGCAAATCAATTTGATGGAGCAATATATAAAATAAAGATAAAATTGTTGTTTTTTTTATTGTGTCTAAGCATAAATTTTGTAACTTATCCCCGCTCGAATTTCCTTATAAAGAATTTCTCTTTAACGGATGTCTTACACTCCACAATTATTTTTAGGTAGAATATTTATGAAATTTTAAAAATTATAATTCATAAGCCATTTAAACAAAAATCGCTTAAAGCGAGCAAAAGCTGAAATATATCATATATATATATACATTCTGTGTTCTAATTACTTTTTTTTTATAAGAACATTATTTTTGTCATACATAAGAATTTAATATAGGAAAGTTGTACTTCATCTTTAATTTTCAACAATGTAATTATTTGCTTTAAATGATATGATTTTGTAAAAAAAAATTGTATAGATACAAAAGTAATTGTAAAATTTAAGTAAAAATTATATTAAAAAAAACCGACTTCTCTTTATTTATACAACAAGAAAACAGATGAACAAATTGCAAACATTGTGTGCTATCGTGATTTTTTTTTTGTGCTGTCTTTTATTTTGAGTAATTACTGTCACATACCTTAATGCTTTACAATTTGTTATCATTAGTCCACCACCAGTCTGTCCATCTCTAGAACAAACCTTTATATAGCCTAACAAAGTATGCTATAATATTTTATTGTACTTAACGACTGCATTTCTTCAGTATTTTTTATCATTATCTCTCATTCTGCTTTTGCAACAGGTTTATCGCTGTCGCGTGGACTTTCAAAACTCGCCAACGCGAAATCATAGAATTAATTTAACGGTTATTGGTAAGTATAGGCCGAGAGAGGGCGAGAGAGAGACACAGTAAAGGAGCGTGTTCTATAAACAATGTAATCACACTGTAACCCGCTTATCCGCACAGTTCCTCCACATCAAATACTCGTGTACGATGCCTCGGGTCGTGATGTTGCCGGTGCAGTTGGTCCATTGCTTGAGGGCGATAATATTGTGTTGACATGTGAAGTGCGTGGCGGTAAGTAAATCATGATAAACGACATAGAAGCACACGGGCACACATACCTATATAGACCAGGCTACTACTTAAATGTAGCACTCAGACAAAAGGCTATCAGAATGCGTGAAGCAGACAGATCGCGGAGGGAGACGGAGACAGAGGTGTCGAGGCAACTGCCCCAACCAGACAGTCTATTTAAAGAATTAAAGATGAGACATTGCAGATAGGTGGTCGGTCTCCTTCACCCCACACACATGCTCCCATTTGGGGCGTTTTGTTGTTGTAGGTGGCCTAAGTCGTCGTAAATAATAAAAATAAATGTATGTCAGAGCGCGAACAGCAAACTGACTCTGTCTATGCGAGAATCGTCTGGCCGTCGGTCCTTCAGTCCTGCCAGCTGTCTAAATGTCTCTGCGGTGCCGTTGCCAACCAACCAGACGCCTTACCAACAAGCCAGTGAACCAAGCGAACCCAGCCAGACGACGACCCCCGGCATGGCATTGTGCTCTGTCGTCCTGGTAGTGTTTCTACCCATCACTGGCGCTGTCATTGCCACTTTACTTTGAAAAATGCAACAATTTCCCAGCGTCTGGCTTTTGTCGCATTGTCGCTGCACTGCGTCTACCTATGACCTGTAGGCATATGCGGCATCGTAAATCTTTAAAGAGCTCCCCAAGGTAAAAAACCAAAAAAAAAAAAAACACCGTAGAAGCTGCTGAAGAAAAACGCGCAGCCTAAAAACTTAGCTGGCAAGTGTGAAAAATTTGTACAAGTTGCTTTTGGCCACGGCTCAATGCTTGGTTGGCCTCTGCCGGCATGCGCCCAGTGTCTTGTGTCCTGTGTCTAGTGTCTAGTGCCTGCCCAGCCATTATAAATCATTAACTTTTTGACAACAATATTTTTTGGGGAAGCAAAAGTTTTGTTTTGGTGCCTTGCCAGCAGAATGCTTTTAAACAAATTTGAATCTAAGTTGACAACTTTAATGAGTGCGGCACGGAACTTCCGCTTTTTATATACATGCCATACATATGTCTATTAGGGTGGACCCATTTAGCCAAGTCACTTCATATTAATCAGCAAAAGTTTGCTGAAAATGTGAAGCCACACGGAAAACTACTAAAGGTTCTCGAAAATCGGTTAAAGTTAAAGCAGAACATGAGTTGCCAAATACTTTTGAGCTAAGTTTTAAATATCATTTCAATGGCAAAGTTTATTTAAGAAAAGTTTTCGGAGAACGTTTATGTCTCTTTAAAAATACGACGTGTGTTTGGTCTTTATTAGCTTTTTAGTATCACACATATATAAAACAATAAATCAGAAACTTGTGAGAATGATTTTTATTCGAATAGGGTGTTTTTTTTATTGTTTTTTTGTTTAATATCTGGTTAAGAATATTATTTACTTGTGTGAGAAAACTAAGAATATAAAATTTATATAGGAGTCTTAGCTTAGCTGATGTTGTTCTAAAGTTGTGTAACTAAAGCTTTGGTTTTAATTCCTGACATGCATTGTTTACGCCCTGTGCTCCAATAGGAGATAAAAGAATTCATATATATATATATTGCTTATGGAGTTAGATTATGTGAGGTTAGGTGTATAGGCAGCTCAGATAGTGACTGAGATCACCCACACACCATGAGGTTCATTCTGTTGCCTAATTAAAAGAAGGGAAGGAAAGGATCAAAAAAAAGGGAGGGATTGGAGGAGGACCACAAACTGCTAGGCTAGACTACGCAGCTCCTCAAAAAATGTTTACCCAGAAACTGGGATCGTATTTTAAGAAGCCGCGATCAGTCGCATAGCAGGTGTTGGATGCTTTCTGCCTCTTCCTCACCTACGCAGCTGCGGCAGAAATCGCGATGGGGAACATGCAACCTCTCAACCATATTGGCTATGGTGCAGTGCTCCTTTGCAACGCCTACCACCATCCTAGCTCCTCCAGGAACTCAGATGTTCGCTTGGATGATATCTTGGCCAGAGTGCTCGGGAGGTGCGACAACCGGTCACCATATCCCATTCTCTTTCCGTCAGAGGTCTAGCCGTCTCCCTGATTTGCGATACGACGTCCTGCAACGGTCTTTCTCTGTGCGTAACAAAAAGATTAGCTGCCACCTCCTCATCTCCGCAGCTGCGGTAGAAATCGCAATGGGGAATGTGCAACCTCTCAGCCATATTGCCTATGGTGCAGTGCCCCGTTGCAATGCCTACCACCATCCTAGCTCCTCCAGGAGCTCAGACGTTCGCTTTGAATCATATCTCGGCGAGAGTGCTCGAGAGGTGCGACAACCGGTCATCATATCCCATTCTCTTTCGGTCAGAGGTCTAGCCGTCTCCCTGATTTGCAATAAGACGTCCTGTAATGGTCTTTCTCTGTGCGTAACAAAAAGATTAGCTGCCACTTCCTCATCTCAGCAACTGCGGCAGAAATCACGATGGGGAACGCGATAGCCATATTGCCTATGGTGCAGTGCCCCGTTGCAATGCCTACCACCATCCTAGCTCCTCCAAGAGCTCAGATGTTCGCTTAGGATCATATCTCGGCCAGAATGCTCGGTTGATGCAAAAACCGGTCATCATATCCCATTCTCTTTCCGCCAGAGGTCTAGCCGTCTCCCTGATTTGCGATATAACTTCCTGTAATGGACTTTCTCTGTCTGTAATCACAAGACTAGCTGCCAACGCTGAGCCTTTCCTGGCTCACTCGTCCGCCGCTTCGTTACCAGGGACACTTGAGTGACCCGGAACCCAGCAAAGGGTTAATGAGTGGTAATAGATTCGGTTGAGCTCTAGCGTCGTGTTACGGATCAGTTTACTCTCTATGGTATGCGATGACAGAGCTTTAATTGTAGCCAGACTATCGACAAGAATAACAATGTTCCTTAAACTTCCGTCCAATGTGAAAATAAGTCTAGCCGCTTAACAGACTGCATATATCTCCGCTTGAAAAACGCTACACCAGTCGGGGAGGCGGAATGAAAACTTCGTCGAAAGTTCTTCAAAGAAGATGCCCGCTCCTGTGCCCTCATCCACCGTCGAACCTTCAGTATAGATCGTCAGCTCGTTCTTTGCATTTGTTTGACAATCGACAAGAATTACAATGTTCCTTGGACTTCAGTTCAAGGTGACAATAAATCTAGCAGCTTGCCAGACTACGTATATCTCCGCTTGAAAAACGCTACACCAGTCGGGTAGGTGGAATGAAAGCTTCGTCGACAGCTCTTCAGAGAAGCCCTCATCCATCTTCGAACCATCTTTATAGATCATCAGCTTGTTCCCTTTTAAGGGGGTTCTTAGCTTTGTTTATTGAGTTAGACGGTAAAAAACGCATAGAAAACCTTAAGTCGGATGTTTTCGATAAGATTAATATGATACAACGGAGCAGCCAGGGAAATAGGCGAACTTGCGAGTAAACAGTCGGACACGGTAATAAAGTCAGAAGTTTTATTATGAGACGCCTACTCTCGTGCAAAATTAAACCTGTGGAGGTATCAAAATTATTAGGTGTGGGCGACGAAATTAAGATGTCAAAAAATAGGTGCAACCCTAATAAATACATGTACATATAATATATGTATATTTACACATATACATATATACAACAAAATAGCGCACATACTTCAGCCACTTTTTCATATAAATCATGCTCAATCATAGCGCACAAGTTTGCATTTAAAATCGCTTAATTTATGTAAGCATGCCACAGAGCATTGCGTATACGCCCAGTGGCAACATACTCACGTTAAGTTTAAGTTAAAGAGCCTAAAGGCAAAACATTTTCAAATTTAGCATGCAGAGAGAGGCCTGGTTTTTGTGAAAGCAACCCCGGCAACGAAACGAAATCCCAAACGTGAATGAGGCTTTTTTGCCAGAAATCGAGTGAATTTGTGTGCGCTCTATTTTGAAATGGTTTATGCACATGTAGGGAAAGTGATTCCATCATTGGCATACGCTGACAACTGCTGCTCCGGTGCTCCGGCTGCTGCTGCTTACGTGCGCCATTTTGGTTAGCTGCAAAGGATTTGCTGTTTGCTACTTTTGGCATTTGGTGGTTTGCTTTGGTTTGAAAGCGTGTCACGTACTCGAGCGTACACTGCTTTGACTAGCCGCATGTGAATGAGCTAAGCTGCCAGCAGGTAGCAGTTGGCAACCGGCAGCCGGCTACCCGCCAGACGACAGCTGGGTGTTGCCAGCTTGGAGCGTGGGGTGGGCGTTGCCAAAGGGAAGGAGAGAGAGTGAGAGAGAGCTCACACCACCGCCGACATTTGCTTTTGACACCTGCTGAGCGACACGCGTCTTGGCAGGTGGCGGCCATGCCAAAGGCAAGCACTAAGCTTTGGAGCAGCGCCAACGCCTGCGCTGATTTGTATGCAATATTTTGCACAGCGTCTGTCAGTCGACGCTCTAAACTCAGCAGTGTTGGTAAAACGTCTTTCAGTCATATATCCTTCGTGAATTTGAAATGGAAATGCATACCATATATTTCAAGACATTGCAGGGAACAGCAAACGGCGCTCTACGTTGGGCGCTAAGCCAAATTAACTAATATTGCAATTTCGGCGCCACATGTGGCACGCCAGACTGATTGAGCACAAATTCAAATCGCGAGCGCAACCATTTTTATAGCCTTAGTCTAATCATAGACAAATGCCAAATTGCTTTATCAACTTTATTAACTTGGACTAATAGCAATTAAGCAGCCCTAATAAAAAGCTAATCTTGCTGTGCTTTGTTCCAGCATAAAGTTTATGGCCCGCTCACAGCTTTGAATATATTCTTGGCCCAAGTAGTCCGGGCAATTGTCAACAACCTTAAGTATGGCTTAGCTTACACACACACTCATGCTGCCAGAAAGGAAACTTTTATTTGTCTATTATGCTTGCATTCTTTGTTCTCACAGTATCCCATAATTGTCTGCGTATGTGTGTACATACATATATGTATATAGTATCTATGTACTTAAGCTACAATGACTCTCGGGCTAGCTTATTGTCGCCAAATGTGTTCACTACGTATCCCTTGCAATCAGCAAACATTTGGGACTTTACTTACTTGGCCCAGGCAGTAAATTCGCCAGCTCAGCTACTTTTGTTACCCACAACTCTCTACGAGCGAACGAGAGAACGACACCCCCTTACCCCTACCCCTAGACAGACCCAGCTGCTTGTTGCTATTGTTGCTCATTTCCGCAGCTTTTACTTGGCTCACTTAATAGCCCCTAGGCGTAGTACTTACTAGGCCACTACACCCCCCTACAGCATAATACGCCTTGGGCACTTAAACGGATTAAAAATATTTCGTACATTTGATATGTGAGTAAGCAGCAGTAAAATGCTTTTACTTACAATTGGCCTACACTCAGCCAAACGTTGGCTAAAAATCAATAAGCCCGCCGCCAATAACTGTATTGAAAACGTAGCGCAAATTTTTCTCAACTTGAGCATTTTGATAAATTACCCTTACTCTAAAAAAACTCTCCCTTTTTTTTTTGGTCCTTTTTTTCACTTTGGCTAATTCAATATGCACGCTCTGATATATTCGAGTAGAGCTGAGAGCTGTCCTGTCCAGCTCTCTGCCCCAGCCGGCTGCAACTTTTGCTAGTTAAGCTGGCTAAGCCTTTTTCAAAAGTCCTGACTACACACTACTAAATGCGCATTATCATTAAAATGTTTAAAGTTGTTTTTGCTCATAAATTTCAGCTGCGGTTCTACGGCGTAATCTCACTCCGCTTCGACAGTGACGTCGGCGTGAATGTAAATAATGCATGAAGTGAAAAGTTTTCCGGGAAAAAAACAATTCGAAAAAAATTTAAAATTAATATGTACATTAAACATTAAATTTGATTTTAAGTGTGCGCTCTAGGAGTTTGTGTGTGAAATGGTTTATGCGTGCGAAAGTTGCGATTTACGAAATATTGCGATTTCTAGAGAGTGATAGAATTTTGGGCGCTAGTTTTTCGAAAAATTAAAATTGGCTTGCTTTGTTAATGATATGGTCCGCATGAAGCAGTGGTCACCGTTCTAGTTGTAGTGGGCCCAACGTGGGGCCGGTTAGTAATGTTTCGGAAAAACTAAAGTGCAACATTTAAAGATCAGCCGCTAAAGTCATATTCGGAAATTTTAAAAAATCTTCACGGCTTAAACTTTAAAGAGTGTAAAAGTGTGGTAAAAAATTCTAGAATAAGATTCTGAACACCTTGGCTTGGGACCAATATCTGACCAAAAGCAAAGGTCAACAAGGAGGACAAATATTTGTTTCGTTTAATATCAGCATAATTCAAAATTAAGATTACTCGCAACCATATTCATCAAAACATATGGAAAAAAAAAAAAAAATTTAATTAATAGTGAACAATACTCGCCTCTGAAACAATGCATTCCTACAACCAAGGGGTAATTCTTTATCTTATTATCTATCTTAAAGGTCAACTTTTTTTATTTAGGGCCAGTTTTTGGATTTTGTGTCTTATTAGTCTAGGCCAATTTCAGGCGATCCTTCAGAATAAAAAGACAAGAGAATTTATTTATATTTAAGAGTAGACTTAATAGTTCATATGGATAATTTTACGTAGGGGATATCGGATTCCACGCAGCCAGTCACTCCGTAGTATTATATAGGGCCAGTTTTTGGATTTTGTGTGTTATTGGTCTAGACAAATTTCAGGCGATCCTTCAGAATCACAAGACATGAGAATTTTTTTTTATTTAAGAGTAGACTTAATAGTTCCTATGGATAATTTTGCGTAGGGGATATCGGATTCCACGCAGCCAGTCACTCCGTAGTATTATATAGGGCCACTTTTTGGATTTTTTGTCTTATTAGTCTAGGCCAATTTCAGGCGATCCTTCAGAATCACAAGACATGAGAATTTATTTATATTTAAGAGTAGACGTAATAGTTCATATGGATAATTTTGCGTAGGGGATATCGGATTCCACGCAGCCAGTCACTCCGTAGTATTATATAGGGCCAGTTTTTGGATTTTGTGTGTTATTAGTCTAGACCAATTTCAGGCGATCCTTCAGAATCACAAGACATGAGAATTTTTTTTTATTTAAGAGTAGACTTAATAGTTCCTATGGATAATTTTGCGTAGGGGATATCGGATTCCACGCAGCCAGTCACTCCGTAGTATTATATAGGGCCAGTTTTTGGATTTTGTGTCTTATTAGTTTAAGCCAACTTCAGGCGATCCTTCAGAATCACAAGACATGAGAATTTTTTTTTACCTAAGAGTAGACTAAATAGTTCGTATCGATCATTTTGCGTAGGGGATATCGGATTCCACGCAGCCAGTCACTCCGTAGTATTGTTTTAGGAAATAAATCAGATATCAAATTTGGCAGTTCTTTTACGTGATTCAGTATAGAACTATTATAATAGCTGTTCAGTCATATCCTTATAACTAATAAGAATTATGGAAAAAATGATAAAGAGAGACATTCTAAGAATACTTATGGGTTATTCTCCGTCTAGGCACGCCCTACTCAAACTTCAATTTTTAAGAAAGTTATAAATTTTAAAGCTGAAAAATTTCGTCTTCCGTCTACTTTGATATTTTGAAATGGCGGAGCTACAATGGCCGCCAAAGCCCACTAACTCCCAATTTTACAGCCCCTTTTGCTAGCTATTCAGATACTTTTAAATTTTTTCCCATCCCTCACTTATACAGCATCTTAGAAATAATTCAAGCTATCAATCCCCTACTCTGCCAAAATCGCGATTTGTCATCTCGCGATATTCCCACTCCAGAAACAAATTATGTATGTGCCTGTGTGCGTAACCTGGTGCAATTTGTTATGCGTAGATGCCTCAAGAGGATCTCGCAGTTAACTGCCTTCAATTAACATAAATTTACTTATGCTTACAGGACGGCCAGAGCCGACGGTAACGTGGCTCAATGGCACACAGCCTCTGGAAGCCGGTAGTGGCGTATCTATGGGCCGCCACGTAACCGTCAATCGTTTGGAGGTGCCGCATATAACACGCTCGGCTCTCAACAACACGTACCGCTGTCAAGCATCCAACACCAAGTTGGTAGCGCCTGTGGAACGCAATATACGCATCGAAATGTTACGTAAGTGTATTCCGGGGAGTGGAAACCAATAACTGTGCATGCTAAGCAGTAGCCAAAGGTTAACCAATGGTTTATTCCACAGTCAAGCCCACGTCAGTCAATTTGACCAACAAGCTGAAGGTCTTCTCATCGGGCACCCAGTATAATCTCACCTGCATTGTGGCTGGCTCAGTGCCAGATACGGAAATCAGATGGACACAGAATAATCGGCCCTTTAAGCGGGGCATGGTAAGTCAGACAGTCAATCGGACGCTGGGACGCAGACGACGGACAGAGAGCTCCAGGTGTCAAGTGGCTGCTTATTTATGAATTTTCGCTTGACATGGATAGCGAATATGGCTGCCTGACACAGCAGTGGCTGCTCGGACTTGGACTCTGTACAGTTGCTACTTTTCTAATCAATTTCGCTTTTGCCAATCTCTCTTCCAAACTCTCTCCAACCCTGCCTCTATTTTGCTACAGCTGTCAACGAGCCAAAGCAATGGACGCGTCATTTCGACTTTGTCATTTTATCCACAACCTGAAGACGACAGCACGCTGCTCAAATGTGAGGGTTCCAATCCCCGCTTACAGAACTCGGCCATTGAGGATTCGCTCATGCTGAACGTGATGTGTAAGTAAAGTCTGGTATATATATATACTATAGCTACCTATATATAGAGTTCACTTTAATTTTCATAAATGCAATTTGCCATTTCAACTGACAGAACCGCCCCCCATCTCGAGGCGTAGCACAAATCAAATCCACTTGCTCAAATAACTCTAAATTATGCAGCATTATTTGCTCTTTGCTTCCACTCATATGTCAATATTTATTTGGTTGACTTAAAAAATACAAAAAAAAAATTAAAATCGACAAAAAAGTTTTAACAGAATTTATTGCCATAAATTCTGCTTTATATGATTATCAATTTAAAATCAACAATTACCACGCCCACAACGCTGCCTTTAGTCAGTGGACAGCAAAATTTGCGCATAAAAACCAGTCATAAACAAATTGAGAGGTTATACACGTCGTATACGCAACATTTTTTTGTTACAACAAATTTTCGCTTTTGACATTGCGATATTTGCATTGGTTATTTGTTTATGTATTTCATACGGATAATCTTAAATTTATTGAATTTTAAAATCGCGTATACGTTTTTGCTTATATATAAAACAACGTTAAAAGAAATAGAAACATAAATAATGCATAATGCATGCGTATAAACTCAACTGGAGGTATAATATAAAACACAAGTTCCATAAATACAACTGTCGCAGATAAAAATGAAGTTTTAAGATTGCTTACGCACACACTCAAGTACACACCAACACACACGTAGACATGAAAATACTTGAGAGCATCGTAAAACCAGGATACTGAAATATTGTAGTATTTCATAAAAAGTGAGAACAATTGCAATTGGGAAACACTTTTCTTTATATGCGATGTCGTCATAAAGTGCAGATAGAATAACAGTTAGACGGTCACATAAACAATATTTCAAGATACGCTAAAATAAATCTGAAAAGCTTTCTACAGATATACAAGTAACGATAAAAACGATGTTCTTTATAGTACATTCACCACTGCGTATGTTCAAGAAAATCTATTTGAAAAAACAATTTTTAAAAATGTAATTTTAATTTAATAGACAAGTCATATTGTTGGTGTTTTTTCTAAATAACTTTGTCTGATATCCTTTAAATCGAACGCTTAAGAGGTTTTGTATTGATGCAGAATTGCCATACTATCAGCGTGAACGACCCTTTTGCACGAAATTGTGCACAATAAGCTGTTTAAAGTGTCAAAAGAAAGCAAAACTGGACAACCAGATATTTTAATTTCTAATATACTATAAATCAGTTAATAATATCAAAAACAGGTTAAAAATAAAATGCACTCAAAGTATATAAGCTGGACGCTAAAGATAATCCAAAGATATAATAACCCCATCGCCTAAAAAGTTTCGTATACCGCCTGTAAAATCTAAAGACGAACCGAAAGTATTTGTTGGACCCGAAAATAGGTTATTGTTTATAATTGATTACACAGCCACACAAAAAAAAAATTTGTTCAAGTCTGGAGGTCAGTTTACAATATGTTTTTGGGGTCGCTGAATCCGAATACGAGGTCCGAAAAACCATAGCACGTCAGGGCTCTAACATAACCTTAAAAAACCAATCAATATTTTATTCGAGTCCGGAGGGCCAGACCATGTTTATTATATGTTTTTTTGGTCGCTTAGTCCGAATCTGAGGTCCACAAAATCCAGCATGTCAGGTTGTGGACATAACCTTCAAAATATCCCGTCATATAAGCTATATAGTTTTAACCTTAGCCGTATATTGAACAAAAATCAGTTCAACCCATGAAGTTTTTGAAGTTAAGTTAGAACCCTGACGTGCTGGGGTTTTTTGGACCTCGGATTCGGATTCAGCGACCTGAATACATATAGTAAACATGGTCTGACCTCCAGACCCCAAAAAAAAATATTTTTTTTGTGTGGCTGTATTATTTACTCCAGTTTTCAAATTTTTAAAAATTTTAAAAAATGCAGTCAACAAACTTTTCATTAAGCGGTATTCGGGATATTGCGAAAAACCCGCAGTCCGAAAATAAAAAATAAAAAAAAGTGCCTCTACTTTACAGCAAATATCTCTGATTGTTCTAAACTGTTTGAGATAATTTTTATACTTGAGTGTAGAATTACCCAAAGATTGTATTTGGAACAATTTTTTGTTAAACTTACGGTTTGGTCGCTATTATGCATTCATACGAAATTTTTCGTAATTTTTTTTACCTATTTTCGTGTCCATCAAATACTTTGAGATCGCTTTTAAAAATCATAAGCGTTTTATGCAGGTAAAAAAAAAAAACTTTTTAGGCGGTGGGGCTATTAAAATCGTGAGATGTTGCAAAAATGGCTACCCTTATAGATATTAAGCAGCGCAAGACTATTTAAGTGAAAGGTGTGGCAATATTTCAAATACTTGCACGTGCAACAGTGCATTTCAATGCACAGCTTCGTGAATACCCTGATAGTAAAAGATTTAGTTTTCTCAATCTGCCTATAAATTGGCTGTAAAAAAGCTAGTTTCATAAAATGGACTACAATTTGGTTGTTTGAATTAATATTAATAATTATATAGAAGAACTAAAAATCATCCAATGTCAGTCCCATTTACCTGAATGCAACACTAAAATGCCACATTCTCAAATTTCCTACTGCAAAATTTTTTTTGATAATAACACTTGTTTATACGAAAATTGTTCTGAAAATAATTTTCTTTCAGCTTAAAGTTCATAAAATCAAAATTTTTCTTAATTAAGTTCAAACTAAATATTTGTAATTTTGAAAAATGGTCGAAAACAAATATTTTTTTTTGAATTTAGTTGCTTGTTACTTCAACAATTTTTACTTAATCTGTACATGGCGTATATAACGTAAAGAACGCATGAATACTTTTTGATCTAATTGTCTTTCAAGTCGACATAAAATGTTCATAAAATATTAAGGAGAAACCGAAAAAATGGTCTTAAAGCATGTTTTTCGACAAAATTTTGAAAATGGTACTAAAGAAAAATAGAAAAATTTTATGTCATTTTCGTGTTTCTTGATCTAATTGTCTTTCATGTCGATACACAATTTTCACGAAATATTCAGAAATACCTGAAGAAAATTCCCAAAAACATGTTTATTGAAAAAATCTCGTTAACGGAGATTAAGAAAAAAAAATTTTAATTTCAGTTTCGTGTTTCTCGCTCGAATTTTATCTTTCATGTCGATATAAAATGTTGCTTAAAAAGAACTAATTTTCGCATTTTTCACCCCAAAATTACAATATAAAACTCTTTTTTCAGAAGCTTTACACGATGACCTTAAAAATTTGTAGGCTAGTGTAATTTATGGGTTTTCGTCATTACTACCTTGCTTGGTATTTCAAAGTATCTGCTACGCTTCTCCCAATAGGAGAAATTAATAAAGCAATTATTTTTTTGACAGACCAAACTAAAGTAGAGTACTAGTGCTATAAAATTTATACTTCCTCGTTCAGGGTAAAAATTTAAAAAAAAAAAAATTCCCACACAACTCTTTTGTCAAATGCATTACTTTCCAGCGCCAACTTTTATAGAGTACTGTGGACATTTAAACATTTGCTACGCATCGCTGCTGACAGCACTAAATCGCATACTACTTCCGATATGGATGCAATATACGTTTTCCCATTATGTTATAAAATTGCAGTAAATTTTTGTTATGATCCCATCATCAATATACCCGTATACGGTGGTTACTTACGCTCTACAGGCAGCGATTTTAATTTAAAAATTTTGTTACACTTATTGATTGGTTGACGGTTGCATACCCCTTCGCTGCCTGCCCCTGCCACAGCCCATGCCGCATTACCCGCATTGTTTTCTTTTATGGCATTGCTGGAACATCTTTGTCACCGCTTTGGCTGCTTGTTTGTTTCGCTGTGTATGCCGCCATTTCCTCATTTTATTATGCAATAATATTTTCCGATTTTATTTTTACAACTCGTGGTGAATTGTGCTACAAAATGCTTGGCATATAGCCTGTGGCAAGCAACAACAACCATGATAATAACAATTTGAATTTCAAAGTTGCAGCATGCAGCATATAAAACCAACGTGTACAGAGAGATGTATCAAAAATGCAATTAAAATCTTACATTAAATATTTTTAGTATATATGTTTAAATTTTGACTGGTTTTAATTACAAAGGGCACTTATAACTTTTTGCAGATCCGCCACAAGTCACCTTATCGCTGGGCTCCACTTTGCGTCCCGATGATATCAAAGAGGGCGACGATGTCTACTTTGAGTGCCACATTAAGGCCAATCCCAAGGAACATCGTATCATGTGGTCCCACGATGTACGTACACAATAGTTGCCCTAAATAAGTAATAACTTGGCCAAGTTTATGGCTATGCAAATGTATTTGGCCCAAATCTCATAAATTTTGCAACTCTCACTCTCTCGCAGGGTCAGCCCGTTACCCAGAATGTCTCCTGGGGTGTCATCATCTCAACACGCTCGCTGGTGCTGCAGCGCGTGGGACGCGTTCATTCCGGCTACTATGCCTGCTCCGCGGCCAATGATCGCGGCGAGACGCAAAGTGCTCTGGTCAACTTGAGAATACGCTGTAAGTACTCCCCTTCCTCCGCTCCTAGTAACTACTACGACTAGTAACTAGACTAAGTAACTGCCCGCTGTGAGTTTGGAGTTTATGTTGGCATTAAATATTTTATGTCAACTATGTTCATAATGCGTTATAATAAATAAAATGCATAGATTAAACCTGAAGCTCACTCAGTCTGTGCGTACAGTGAAGGCCATAATTATTGATACCACTACAAAAATGTTTTAACGTAAACAAATCACCTTATCTACATTTTCTTGGTATATTTTATTGTGAATTTATTTTTAATTTAATTATACTAGGGGGCTTCGCCCTCCGCTCTCATCGCTTACCAACCCCCTTACTTACTACAAAAAACTTTATTACAAAAAAAAACTTTTTTATATAATAGAGAGATAATTATTATAAATTGGAAGAATGTTATACTTCAATAGAAACATACAAAAATATCACTTATAGGGCCACTCCCTTGGATTTTGACCAAAAAATCAATTTTATTTTTTTTGCAAAAAATGGAAACCCACATATTTGTAGGATTTGCCTATATGATGAATTTTTTTTTTAATGGCAAAAAATTGAACTTTATAATTCATGTGTTCATTATTGAAAGAATTTTACGTAAATATTTACCAGTCTAGTTCCAGTCGTTGAAATTTCATTATCTATAAGTAATGGCAAAGATTTTTCATTTCAGTCCACTACAAGAGGCGGCAGAATTGTAGTTCGGGGACTACAAAAATCTCCATTTTGTAGTCAACATTTTGAATTTCCTCAATTTGATTACTCCTTTTAATTCTTTAATAATAAACAAATAAAATCATAAAATCCGGAAGTTCGTACGCTTTTTCATTGTCCCACAAAAAAAAATCCTAACTTTGCCTTATTTTTGCCCAAATACAGGGGAGTGTTCTCTTAAGGCGATTTTCTTTTGAAAATAGTGCTCTTTGGTCTTGATCACTGTATCGAATATTTTTGGTATTCTTCGGACGAATTTGTAAAGAATTTTTAATTGTATTTTTTGAGACATATGCTTGGGACACTGCCAGATATGAGGAATGCTAGTTGGTTGCCGAGCCATCCCATGATGGTAGACCAATTAAAGTTTTATAGGATTCAAGTATAGCAATTGTTGCGGTCAAAAGCTGTTCTTAAACATGCTCAGGTCTTCTTTATTTTTAAAACCTCACGTACACAATCTCGAAGCATCATCTCGTTAAAAAATTAATCCGCCATCAATCAAATCTTTTCTAGGTGGAATAGATTGCCATTGAAGAATTCTACGATATGTTTTTTTCTGTTAGTTTTCCAATAATTTTCTGGAATTGGGCAACTCCATCACAATAAAAGCAATCCAAACTATTAAAAAATCACTAACGTATTTATTCTTATTTGAGGTCGAACGAACTGACGTTGAATATTTCCAGAAATATGAAATTTTGACTTGTCAGCCCACAGCACAGTTTTCCAA
>JBAMAX010001791.1:0-17529 GCA_037043745.1 Chymomyza amoena
CAAAGTATCCGTTTCGCTTACTCCCAATAGGAGAAATTAATAAAGCAATTATTTTTTTAAAAGCCAAAGTGAAGTAGAGTACTAGAGCTATAAAATTTATTTTTCGAAATCGTTCAGGATAAAAATTTAAAAAAAAAGTTGCCACACAACTCTTTTGTCAAATGCATTACTTTCCAGCTCCAATTTTTATAGAGTACTGTGGGCATTTAAACATTTGCTACGCATCGCTGCTGACAGCACTAAATCGCATACTACTTCCGATATGGATGCAATATACGTTTTCCCATTATGTTATAAAATTGCAGTAAATTTTTGTTATGATCCCATCATCAATATACCCGTATACGGTGGTTACTTACGCTCTACAGGCAGCGATTTTAATTTAAAAATTTTGTTACACTTATTGATTGGTTGACGGTTGCATACCCCTTCGCTGCATGCCCCTGCCCCTTTCACAGCCCATGCCGCATTACCCGCATTGTTGTTTTCTTTTATGGCATTGCTGGAACATCTTTGTCACCGCTTTGGCTGCTTGTTTGTTTCGCTGTGTATGCCGCCATTTCCTCATTTTATTATGCAATAATATTTTCCGATTTTATTTTTACAACTCGTGGTGAATTGTGCTACAAAATGCTTGGCATATAGCCTGTGGCAAGCAACAACAACCATGATGATAATAACAATTTGAATTTCAAAGTTGCAGCATGCAGCATATAAAACCAACGTGTACAGAGAGATGTATCAAAAATGCAATTAAAATCTTACATTAAATATTTTTAGTATATATGTTTAAATTTTGACTGGTTTTAATTACAAAGGGCACTTATAACTTTTTGCAGATCCGCCACAAGTCACCTTATCGCTGGGCTCCACTTTGCGTCCCGATGATATCAAAGAGGGCGACGATGTCTACTTTGAGTGCCACATAAAGGCCAATCCCAAGGAACATCGCATCATGTGGTCCCACGATGTACGTACACACAATAGTTGCCCTAAATAAGTAATAACTTGGCCAAGTTTATGGCTATGCAAATGTATTTGGCCCAAATCTCATAAATTTTGCAACTCTCACTCTCTTTATCCGCCATCGCAGGGTCAGCCCGTTACCCAGAATGTCTCCTGGGGTGTCATCATCTCAACACGCTCGCTGGTGCTGCAGCGCGTGGGACGCGTTCATTCCGGTTACTATGCCTGCTCCGCGGCCAATGATCGCGGCGAGACGCAAAGTGCTCTGGTCAACTTGAGAATACGCTGTAAGTACTCCCCTTCCTCCTAATTTAAGTACTACGACTAGTAACTAGACTAAGTAACTGCCCGCTGTGAGTTTGGAGTTTATGTTGGCATTAAATATTTTATGTCAACTATGTTCATAATGCGTTATAATAAATAAAATGCATAGATTAAACCTGAAGCTCACTCAGTCTGTGAGTACAGTGAAGGCCATAATTATTGATACCACTAGAAAAATAATGTTTTAACGTAAACTTTATCTACATTTTCTTGCTTTATTTTATTGTGAATTTATTTTTAATTTAATTATACTAGGGGGCTTCGCCCCCTGCTCTCATCGCTTACCAATCCCCTTACTACAAAAAACTTTATTACAAAAAAAAACTTTTTTATATAATAGAGGGATATTTATTATAAATTGGAAGAATGTTATACTAGAAACATATAATAATATCACTTATGGGGCCACTCTTTTGGATTTCGATCAACAAATCCATTTTATTCTTTCTTCCAAAAAATAAAAGCCACATATTTGTAGGATTTGCCTATATTATGAATATTTTTTTAATGGCAAAAAATTGAACTTGATAATTCATTTGTTCATTATTAAAAGAATTTTTTGTAAATATTTACCATTCTAGTTCCAGCCGTAGAAAATTTCATTATCTATAAGTAATGGCAAAGATTTTTGATTTCAGTCCACTACAAGAGGCGGCGGAATTGTAGTTCGGGGACCACGAAAATCTCCATTTTGTAGTCGGCATTTTGAATTTCCTCAATTTGATTACTCCTTTTAATTCTTTTATAATAAGCAAATATAATCATAAAACCCGGAAGTTTTTTCATTGTCCACAAAAAAAAAAACTAACTTTGCCTTATTTTTGCCCAAATCCAGGGGAGCGTTCCCTTAAGGCGATTTTCTTGAAAATAGTGCCCTTTGGGCTTGATCATTGTATCGAATATTTTTTGCATTCTTTGGACGAATTTGTAAAGAATTTTTACTTGTATTTTTTGCGACATATGCTTTAGAAACGGCCAGATATGAGAAAGGCTAGTTGTTGGCAGATCCATCCCATGACGGTAGACCAATAAAAGCTTTATAGGATTCTTGTCTGGCGATTGTTGCGGTCAAAATATATTCTTGAGCATGCTCCGGTCTTCTTTATTTTGCAAATTTTCGTACACAATCTCGAAGCATCATCTTGTTTAAAAATGAATCCGCCATCAATCAAATCATTTCTAGGTGGAATAGATTGTCATTGAAGCATTCTACGATATGTTTTTTTTTTTTTTGTTAGTTTTCCAATAATTTTCTGGAATTGGCAAATCCATACAACAAAAGCAATCCAAACTATTAGAAAATCACCAACGTATTTATTCTTATTTAAGGTCGAACGAACTGACACCGAATATTTGCAGAAATATGAAATTTTGACTCGTCAGCCCACAGGACAGATTTCCAAGTGTATCAAGTCTTTAATTTGAATATACTAGTCGTCAATTCGGTCGTTCTTTTTCCTTTTGACCGTATTTTAAGATATCGTTACCAAATATTTAACTCACACAAATTTGGAGTAGTCTTTATTATAGATAAGTAAGTTTGCATCTTGTTACTGCCGGTTTCACAGTATCTTTGCCATTTTTTACAAAAACTACTCTTTGAAACCCCCAAATTTTTTAGCGATTTCAATGTACAAACTTAATTTTCCTTCTAATAGGTTAATTAATTTGCATTTGGATCATCTTTTGGTTTCTTGTCCATATCTGTAGAGCATTAAAGTTACATTCTTCAGAACTCAGACACCATCTAAATTTCTAGAAACACCTTCAGAATCTAACATTTTAAAATACTACTGTACTGTAAATATATACTTTAATATAACATCGGCTTCAAAAGCTTAATTTGTGAGCCCCTGTAGCAGGAGATCGGTAAATTAATATCAAGTTAACTATATAGATTTAATTTGTTAGAATAAAGAAATAAAATAAAATACAAATTTGTATTTGTATTATAAATTATGACTACTCGAAGTACTTTTGTTGGAGTATCCATATTTTTGGCCTCTACTGTATTCTGTTCAATCAATGGCAGAGAGTTATGACTACAAAGTCGAAAAATTCATTTTTTATTGGTGTATCAATTTTTTTGGCCACGACTGTACCTTGTGCTTATGCAGTCACTGCCAGGGATAGAGAAAGATTTTATTTTCGTTTTGTGAGAGGAGCTTCTCCTGAAATTATATGGACAAAAACAAATTTGCACAAAAATTATGCTGACAGTTGATGTCAGTCGAGCGGAGCATTAAAAATACATATGCGTAAATTTATGCACACATACGCAACCCACACACACATGGACACAATGATAACGCCTTGTTGGTTCACAATAGTACTACATAGTGGCTGTATATTGACCAAGGGGAGAGCCGGCGGATACGGCAGTCCACTTGACAAAATCACAAAAACTTGCAACCAGCAATAACAAAAAATAAACTAAAATATGTTCAAATGACACAAAAATGTTTTGTGCATAAAGCCGTACCACACACACACACACACACACACACACACAGATGCACACACTTACGCAGATACTCACACACACACACATAAATACTTATGCATATGTATACAGTATTATAATATCAGATTGCAACTGTGTCTGTGTGAATTTTGGGCTTTTGCAATTTATCGAAAAACGATAGAAATTCACAAATTTTTCCACGTAGTTCATAGAAATGTTTAATTTTATTTTAAAGCGTGCTGAACATATTACTTCAATATTATTCAAATTGACTTTGGTAATATAATATACGCTTTGAAGTGTTTCTAAATCAATATAAATAGCTTTTACATAAGTCTAATTTGTCTTTTGCACATTGCGTAGGTGTGAACACCCCATTTAGTGTCAGTTTCATATTAAAATGAACAAACAGCTGTGCTTTAAATAGAAATCATTTTGTTTCAATCAATTCTATTTAAAGCTTAAGCTTAATAATACTGCAAACTTTGGGTGTGAAAAAAATGGTATTCTGTTTTCAATTGGTAGTACTATAACTTTCGGAAAGTAAGTACGTTTTGTTTTGTCGAAAACTTTAAAAAAAAGCTGTGGAAAAATATGAATATTTTAGCGACTCATTGCATTGAATGGTTTTTTGCACTAAAATAACTTTGAGAAATTAAATACATTACAGTGTGTCAACAAGAGCAAAACGATGTAAATACGGCATTTATTCGAAGCTACGAAAATAGTTATGATTTGTAAAATCTATATAAAGTTTATGCACCTTATCATCTTCAAGATGGTCAGGAAAACAAAAGAAATTCATTAAGTCATATTCGTCCATCTGTTTTTCTTGGAAATTATAAGGACTGCGATACGCAAACTGAATTTAAGGCTTTTTATATATACAGGCAGGTAAAATTTTTTTTTTCCACCTAGCACCTCCCTCTCTTTAAGCTTTCAAAAATTTGAAAGCGTTGTATTAATTACAATTTCAAAGTAACAGCGTGAGGATTGTTGAAAAAACCTATCGATTTATACCAAACATTATAATAATCGAACCATAAATATTCGATATAATCTCATTAAAAATTTATTTAAGGGTGGCTGAGTTGTTTAAGCGTCATCCTCAATGCTTCCATTTCTCTAGAGACCACAATCAATACCGAGGAATTTTTAATTTTTTATTTTAAATATTGCTTTTATGCAATTTTAATATATCCTCTCATTCTGGAATATTAAGCTGTGCAGTTTCTTTTAATAACACAGGGTATCCCAAATTCGACCGCACAATAATTCGATAAAAAAAATATAAAATCGTTATCAGTTCGTTTAACAGCTGAAATATCTGATTCCTCCATGGAAGATCTTAAAATGCGAAAATACTTAATTTCGGTGTCCAGAACTTACTAATGGTCGGAATAAAAATATTTAATTTTAAAATTTTATATATGCTTTATTAGCCATCGCCAAGCATAGATCTTCAATATGAATTAAAGCTTCGTTGTAAACTTCCTGCATAAATTCCATCAATGGATTACGT
Source organism: Chymomyza amoena (assembly GCA_037043745.1). Classification (NCBI taxonomy): domain Eukaryota; kingdom Metazoa; phylum Arthropoda; class Insecta; order Diptera; family Drosophilidae; genus Chymomyza; species Chymomyza amoena. Next base: position 5,277 of record JBAMAX010001791.1, read on the forward strand.
TTTGCTTGACGTATTCGAAACAAAATATCTTCTGATAAATAATCTTGATATTTTATCCACAATTCAGGTGGATTTGATGGAAAACATGTTGCCAAATTAATCGCAAATAGAACACGTATTTGATATGGATGAGCTGTAACAGCAGCATCTGCTATAGTTTGGTCCCAGTGCAAATTATTTTCCAACAAATTCATTTTTTGACATGCCTCTCGATACGTTGGACCTCGAACATTGGTTAACAATAATATAAGTTTTTGTATATATGGGATTATACACACAAAAACCGATATTCGCATATTCGTATATCTCACAGACCAATACATACAAACACATTGGAATAAGTTTAAAACCTTTGTATTGATAACCTCTAAAAACCTCACAAAAATAAGATTTGAAATTCATCGACGCGTTAATGAGAACATCTGTAACACGTAAAACATAAGTTTTTTTATGAATATAATATAATAGTGCCCTAAAAACTTTATTCCAACGATTAGTTCTATGGAGTCTCTATGATACATTCCAACGATTAATTTTATGAAGTCTCTATGATACATTCCACCGATTTGGGAACTCTGAAAAACGTGGGATTATCCTAATTTACGTATGATATCGTAATGAACAAAAAACTATCGCGTTTTCTCTTAATTAACCGCTGCCATGGGGACCATATGATATAGATAACTGATTGTAACAAAAATTTGGTACAATATTTGGGAGCTCTAAAAACTTTCGATTCCAGTTTTGTTACAGCGCTCAAAAACAAAATAATATTTTGGATCGAACGAATTTTGCATTTCAAAATTTTGTTTTTTTTTCGAGTTGCTATGAAATACCTCTTTGGAAGCTATACATATATTTTAGCTCCTATTTCGAAAAAAAACAAAATTAAATTGTTTCCCGACTTACAATAAAGTAAATCTCTTACCATTCCTGATATCTGAAAGTTAGTGCGGATCTTTAATGATTTCTCTAGTCACTACATTCATATTTTAGTTAAATTTGGGAGTCCCCTAAATTATATATCCCTATATTATAAACGTTTTTAATTGCACTAACTTAGGGTATATACCTTGTAGATACAACGTATTAAAATTAATTCCAATATTTATTCTCCATTTTAAAAATGCGATTTTGTTGTCCATTTTTTTTTGTACGTGAAACTAATAATTAAATTTTTACATCGTTTTCACTTTAACTGTTTAATTCAGTTAATTCGTCATTAATTAATTATTATTAAATAAAATTGCTGTTAGTTACTTTTATTTTGGTTTTTATTTACAACGTAAACCGATATATTTTAATGGATAATCCATCATATTATACAAACAAAGAAAAACATTTTTTTTGAGCATTGTTAAATTTTTAATATTAATCTGAATTTTTTGTTCATTAAATAAAAACAGAATATATAAATTTGAGTATAATTTTTGGCGCTCTTAAAAAATATATGTTTTTAAAAACAACCTTTATTTTTTTAACATTGTTGCACCAAATTGATCTGATTTGTATTAAGATTAAAAAAAAAAAAAAAAATTGAACTGATTTTGATTAAGACTAAAAAAAATAAATAAAAATAAGTATTTATAAAAGTAAAGCCTTATTACCATTTTATTTTAAATTGAGCCGTAACGAAATAAATTAAAAAACTGAAATTTTTTATAACTCTTTGCCTTTTGATCCTTTTTAAGTAGACATTTATAAAACAAAAAAAAAGTCGATAATGTCCTTTGGTATGACATTTGTGACACAAATACTTTGTTAGCTATAATTTCAGTACGGCAAACTGGTTGCTATGAATATTTAAATATTTCAAATCTTTTTCATTCTGTTTATATTATTTTTTAAAAAGTTTATTTAAGGTTATCCTTAGCATACAAATCCTTTTTAAATTCTGCTTAACTTAATTGCTTCAATATTTATTAGTGTATTAGTGCCAAGTGTAATAGCTCTTAAAATATATATAGTATATAGCTCAGGCATATAATCCTATAGATAACTAAACTATTTAAGCCAGCTTTCTTTCAGTGATTGCTTTGGCAAAGCAGTTAAGTTAAATCCTTTTAGAAAAGCTTTACTTTGTGTACAATTCAAATTAAATTGTTTTCAATTAAGCCATTATTGCACTTATAATTGACAACTTACACGAACACACAGATACACTCACACACACGCACTCACACAAAGATTTAGTACTTACCAATTGATTGCCACAATCACTTGCATCAAATAAGTATTTAATGGCTCTTTAGTCGTAGAGACTTTCATTTAGGCCAGTTTTCGAACTCAATTAACTCATTTCAATTTTGTTTATAACGCTGTTTATCATAATATTATCAATATATTTATAGACATACAAACAAACGCAACAATTTCACAAGGCGTTAAAATGCGGCGAAAAAAAACAACAAACAAAAACAAAAATGAAGCTTTGAACTTATTGAAAATGCCTCAATTACCGTTATAGGGCCATAACTTCCGACTTTTTTTCTAAATAATTAATAATGCTTAAATACAAAATGAATGCATGGAACTGTGTTAAAGGCACGCGCGTGCCTCTCTATGTCTGTATGGGTGTGGGTGTAAATGAGTGAGTGTAAATGTTTACAAATGCATACTACAGTTGTACAGATACAGATACATTTACAGATACAGTGATAATGGGTGTGAGTGACTGTGTGTGTATGAATGGACAGCTGGTAACTTTATTTAAGGGCTTGCCACAAAACTCAATGAGAGGGCGGCGTGACCTGGGTGGGTAATAAAAATGAATGATCTGCTTTTATTATTGAAACACATAGTCATTATTAAAGCATTTATAATTATGGGCCCAACGACGACAACAGAAGCAACAGAAACAACAACAACAACAGCACAGGATAAAACAACAATGTGTTTGAGTATGAGAACGACAAGGACCCCAATGAGCACAAGAATGAAAACGATGACGTTGAATGAATGTCAACGAGGCAACCGAAACACCCATAGTAAAAACAACAACAACAACAAAAGCAACATGTGTGTGTTTGTACAGCGCTGTGTGTCAGTGCCGGATTGAGACATCAAGGGGCGCCTTGGCAAAGCGTGGGCGCTCCAGATATCATATAGCCAAATAAATTTTAAAAACTAAATAAATTTTCTTAAAATTGTTTAAGAGTTAGCTACTGAAAAAAAGTTCTTTTATACATAGTTGGGATCGCTACTCACGATTGTGGGGCTAGAATTTCAAAATAGCGGACATAAGATGTCTGCCGAAATGCTAAAATATAATTTTCACATTTTTTCGCAAAGAAAACCACTCCCGAAAGTCACAGTTTGCTTATGTTTATTTTATGGAAGTTTATGGGGAATATTCTCTATCAAGAACACAGTGACATCGCCCCATCCGATTACCACCTATTTTGATCGATGAGACTTGTATTGACAGACAAGCGGTTCACTTCTTATGAAAGTACCAAGAATTGGGTCGATTCATGCATAGCCTCAAAAGACGAGTAGTTCTTCCGAGACGGAATTCAAAAATTACCAGAAAGATGGAAAAAGAAGTGGCTAGCGAGTGACAATACTTTGAACATTATATTTTGTATCCTTTTTTTCAGAATAAATTGTTGAAAATTTAAAATACAATTCTCTTCGGCGTAACGAATCTCTGGTTAATATTTCAAAATGACGGACTTAAGCTAAAACAAAATTTTTGTTGTTTATAATTTGTGTTGGGTATGCAAATATAGGTTTTTGGAATAGTTTATTATGATTTTGGGCTTAAAATTTCAAAGATGCGGATATTAAATGGCTGCCGAAATGCTAAAACCTAATTTTTTGCTTATTATTCCGGTTGGATATTAGTTTTCGGAGTCGCTAATCTCGAATCTGTAGTTCGAATTTCAAAATTACAAGCTGGCGGACTACAATTAAGCAAAGTCAAAAACTTTCATTTGTCTTCAAAATTTTAATTTGAGGGCGGGGTGCGTGATTTGATAGGGAATTTTGGAAATGCTTTGTAAAATTTTTCCTAAGTTTTTTTTCACATTTTTCTTTACGACAATCTTTTATGGGACTCGCCAATAAAAGAAGCAAGCTCCTGGGAATGTACGCTCTGCCACCGGAGACCGTTGTTACTATATGTCCAAACCAAATACTGCAATACATGCAGGCCTAAGGACTTTTGTGAGAGCTCTAAGCCATGAAGGGGGTACATTAGATACACCTGTGTCGCAGTTCATTTATACACAAAATAATAATTATGACAATCTTTTTATTTATTTTTTTTATTTGAAAAATTTTATTTTCAGTGGATATATTGATAGTTTTTTTGTCATAAGATGATCGAAAACAACTTCTGATGAATTGAAGAGAGCAAGATTCAGTTTTTACACTGGTTATTTAGAAAATAAAGTCCGGCTTTGTAACGCATTTCAATGTGGGACAGGTAGTATCCCCAACATCGAAATTTGTAGATCTAAGAAACATTCCGCGCCACTTACTATGTAAGCTATCCGAAAATTCACAAATTCAAAAAATGTGGTACAGTCGAGGCGGTTCCCGACAGTGTAATACCCTGTACTTTTTCTCTCAAAAATTTGTTCTGCATCTTCTAAAATTAGAATTTATTTTTTTGTGAAATTCGATATTTGATATTCGATTCGAACTTATAGGTATTCCTTAAATTTTTACCGATTGTAATGAACCTTGAACGTTACGTCAAAATAACTATTTAAAGTAAATGGGGTAAGTTTCAAGTTGATATGTTGAGGAGTGTGGGAGAAATCAGGGTAAATCGATTGCGGAGGTGGGGGTCCGCATCGATATAATTTGGATATAAATTTGTTCATTAGAGCCACATGAATCGGCTTACAAAAAATTTTAACCATAATTAGGTAGAGACAAATATTGACGCAGTTCGTATATTTTTGACTACAACTTTGTCCGATTTTTGACACACATAAGGACCATAAGGCATCACTCTGTTAAATTTCGGATGAAAATATTAACCGGTGGTGCCAAAAACCACGAAAATCTACTGAGGGGGAACGGGTGAAAATATTGACATAATTAAACAAACTTCATCTTCCCAGGAAATATGCGCACCAGCTGGAAAAGTTTGGTGTATCTAGCTCTTCTAGTCTCCGAGATCTACGCATTTATTCCGACGGATGGACATAGCTCAATCGCTACCCGAGGTTATGATAAGTATTTGACTTGGGGCTTGCCGCGCCTCCTTCTGTCCGTTACATACATTGCACAAATCTAGTATACCCTTTGTACTTTTAAGTGCAGGGTATAAAAAACGAAGCATCGGAAATGTATCTAGATGGACTGTCTCACAATAAAAATTTACTATTATTAAGTATTTCAAACGTCTACCAAAATTAACATTCTGGATCTTTTAAATAGATTTCTATAATATAAACTGTTATCAAATAGTATTGTTTCACATTGATTGGAAACCTCACCAGAGCTCAAACAATTCTACCATTTTTGTTATATTTCTAAAACTTGTATCAGAAATATTGCATTTAAAAATAAAAAAAAATCTCCCCTTCACATATGACGTGCCTAGTTCCAAGAATTCAAAATTGTGGTCACACTGAACAACTTTTCAAAAAGAAAAAGGGTACATTATTTTATTCCATCTACATTTTGGTCTGTTAACCAAACCGCGGCCCTTAAAAAACAGCGCCCAAAAAAAGTCGCTTTGCCTCAATTGTTTAATCCTCCACTGTTGTGTTTGTGCGTGTGTGTGTTTTCTTATATGCATGTGTGTGTGTGTGTAAATTCAATTTTTATTTTGCATATTTAATGCAGTTGCAAAAAAGCATTTTAAATGCAAATATTCATGTACATGAGTGCGTATATGTGTATGTGTGTATCTGTGTATATACAAGTATGCGCTTGTGTGTGTGTGTGTGCTTTTTTGTTTGCTGCTTGGTAATAACAAAGTTAAGGCATATTATTTAATTAGTTGTTCATGCAGAGCAAGGGAGATTATTTGGTTTATTAAGCTATAAATTTGATTACATGGCCGATTTGTGATTTGACTGATTGGCCGTGCACTGAGTTGGAGTTAAATACAAATATATAATGTCTGAGTGAGATATCTAGAGCAAGGTTGTCTATCTCAAGCGTGAAGACAAACAAAACCCCAAACACAATACAAATCCAACCCAATCTAAACGAAACCTATCCTAAATACGCTTCATTTCTTTTATTTATACTTATAAATGTGGTTTCGAAACGTAAATTAGCTACAAAATAAATAATCCCATAAAAGTTGCTACATCAGCATGATGTTAAGCTATGCGTGTTATACTGACGATATCATCTAGCCAATAAAATTAAGAAAACTTGGCAGAGTTGATAAACAAAGTTTGCATACTCTTGAAAATCGCTTTTCGAGCTAAATTTAGATTTGGCGGCCATCTTTGCAACTAAAAAGTTGTTCTTATAATAACTAATCAAAAGTATTATATATAAGGCTATGTGCTATTGAGTTATAAAAGATATTAAATAAAATGTGCTCTAAAGCTAGCAGGTTTCTTGGAATTAGGCAGAGGCTTAGCCCCTACTAATTCGTTTATTTATAGCCAAATCAAACGCAACTTTCACATTAGCTTTTATTTCTTCAAAGAAATAATGAAAACGTTAAGGAAAGCTAAATCGTTAAGAAAAAAGTGGCAGTTCGAATTTGTTGCCTATTTTAAGGGTTGCGGCTTAGGATATAAATTTTTGCAAAAATATTTATTTTTTAATAAATTTAATATTCGAAATAGACATTTTTATTTAATTTAAGAAATCATAATTTATTCTTTAGCAAACAATCAGAAAATTTATATAGCTCTACTCATTTAAGGTGTATTAAGGCATATTTATAGATAAAAAGGTAGTCAAAGTTCCAAGGTGGTACCAAACACCATTATTGACGATGAACTCTCTAGAGTTCTAATTAATATATTTAAAAAATAATTGCAAACTATTATAATGACACTAACATAATTTAATGTCAAAACTTTTTTAGGAAACACGCCACAAATTGAAAGAAATTAAATTAGTCAGTTGTTGATTATGATTTTTTTTATTTTTGACCTCTTCAATGATTAAATTAATTAGCTTCATTAGCTAAAAATCTTGCAACAATCTCAGTAGTAAAGTTGTAGAAGTGTAAGCCCTTAATTTTATTATATTTAATTTTTGCAAATAGTGAAATACAATTAAATTAACTTCAAATAAATGTATTGTGTTCTGTGCACAATTAGGAAAGTGAAAACCCAATTAAAAGAAACACAAAATAAATACAATCGAATAAATTAAAGTCCTTGAATTCTTCTAATCTAGACGAACACAGGTTTTAAACTTGAATAAATTGCCTAATAAATATTTCGAAATATATTTATTTAACATTGTAACTCCTTTGAATATGTGGCTCAAACGACAAAACAAATTGTTTATCACATACTTAAAATTATTCAAGATTATATCAAAAACCGAATTGGATTTCAATACAGCAAGAGCAATGTTCAATAAGATTTTTTGGCTTAAAAGTTGAAGGTTGTCATCTTATTAAAAAAGATAAATTTAGATCTCTTCTCCCGAGTCGGGAGACATGGGCTGATGGTAGCTGATGGATGCTGTGGAAGCCCCCGGTGGCACTATTGTTGCCACGGATGGGTCCAAAACTGAGCAGGTCCCAACACCAAAATCTCCACCGCAATGGCCATCAGGCCCAGGAGATTCATGCCATAGAGATCTGCGCCTTAGTATCCTTCTCAAGGGAACTAAGGGAGCAAACATATGCATTTATTCAGATAGCCAAGCTGCTATTAGGGCATTGCCATCCTGGAGCATCTCCTCCAGGATGGTTAAAGAATGCGATAGCTACATCCAAACCCTGCCCGCCCGGAACAAAGTCGTGCTGTGTTCGGTGCCTGGACACTCGGGAGTGGACGATCGCTGACGAGCGCGACAGAGTGCCTCCACCCTGACCACATCTCCCAAGCCGTTTTGTGGTATTGGCTGGTCCTCAATCAAAACTATGATAAGCAAATGAGCTGCAGGAGAACATAGGAGATACTGGTTCTCCCTTCCGGGGCTTCGTCAAGCAAAAGTGCTTGTAAAACTTCTGGATGCGATCAAGACAAAAGGTCTTGGCAGAGCGGACCTAAAGCTCCTGGTAGCTTACCTATCTGGCCACAGTTAGATACCATCTACAGAAAATTGGCTTACTCGGCTCTTCAGAGTGCAGACTCTGTCTAGAAGACGATGAAACCACCAGACATATTCTCTGTGACTGCCCAGCGCTGGTATGGGACAGAGCAGTCACACGGGAAAGGAACGGATTAGTCCCTTCCATCTCAAGTCAATACCTACAAAAGTCCTACTGCTATTATTTTGCCTTAACTTTAGGGTATGGTACAAAAGACGTTTTGGTCGCATTGACCCACCTCTCTGTGAGGAACCCTTTTTTGAAAAAAAAAATCTTATTAAAAAAAGGTTTTTAAGTGGGAAAATAAAATACCTATGAATATGTGACTTTAAGGTTAGAACAAAATTTATTGTCACGTACATTAAAATTATTTAACATTATGTCAAAAGCTGAATTGGATTTCAATACAGCAAACACAAAATAAAATTTTTTCTTAGTCTTCTTTACTTTTAAGTCTCATTAATCTGTGAAATCCTCAAAAAATTTTTAAATAATAATAATAAGCATAAAAGCAGGCTTTGATCATGAACTTATAATTATAACACAGGGGAGAAAAATTAGCACAAGTCAGGACATTTTTACTTTTAATTCTCATTAATCAGTGATTTTTTCAAAATTTTTTAAAATAATAAGCTTAAAAGCCAGATTTTGATCATGAATTATATAATATAATACAATAATATAATTATAACTCTGTGGAGTAATATTTTATACTTTTACCTACATATGTTCCAAACGTGGGCCCTGCTACGATTTTTTCTTTAAACTTTTTAATCATTATTAATTTCCTATTTGACTTAATTGGCAGCACTGATAGTTATCGATATATTCACTCTGTCAAGTGTTCCCCTCATGCGTTATAATTAATATACCCCAATAATTGTTACCCCTGTGTAGTGTATTAAAATCATGCGATAGCATAAGAACAAAAACATTGGCAAAAATAAACTGATTTCGTTTGTTTGCATTGCATCGTTATCCTTGCTGGTTGCCGTTAACCGTTACCAATACGGTACGCGTTACCTTTTACCGTTACCCTTTTCATAATTACGATAATTGAAAGTAAATACTGCCAAAGATACACCGGCATATTGAGAGCTGCGTCACGTGCAAATACTAAGGCTATCCGGCAGGCTCCGCCGCGGTAGCTGCGCCACGTCATCCATGGCAAATGGCAATATTGCGCATACGCCGCGTAAACATTTGCATATACTACAGCATGCCGATATTTGCAATGATTATGATTGATAAATGGATTTACGGACAGAAAGAGAGAGGGGGAGAGACTCATACGATGCCATGGCATAAATTAATCACATATTGGTCATAGTGAGTGTTGCTCTGGTAAACTGGCGAATGTGGCCATCCATCCCATTCAGAGAATCACTCACGACTCTCACTCACTCAGCTGTGACGACTGCTCAAAGTGGCAGCTATGATTGTAAAATTGACGCTGTCATATAAATTTATGAGCAGTTCCCCGCCCCGCTCCAACGCCAAAAAAAAAGGCAAACAGTTGGTCACACACACACACACAAGCTCAAACTTTATCAGCTGAATTTTGGCTTCATCTTTTTGTTTTAGACAAAAATTGAAAAGTTTTACAAAACTGTGCTGAAATATTCAAATGCCGTGTGTGCGTCTGTGTGTGTGTGTGTAAAAGCTTATTGTGGGCGTAACGTCGACTGTTGCGTGGGCATGGCAGCAGCTTACGAGCTTCAACTGCAAAACTGACAACAAATATTATGTATAATATTTTGCTTATGCATATGACACGCTAAAACTTTTCGAATAATTTTTAATAAAAACAACAAAAATGTTTTCCAGCCATAAATACACACCAAGTGGTTGCATGCCCCAGGCGAACTTGCTACACAGCGCTTGCTTGCTCTCTCTCGTACTGTCTCCGGATAACTCTGCTGCTGTTGTTGTTGTTGTTTTTGTTTTTGTTAATCTCGAGGGGCTGCTGGCTTGAAAAGATTGTTGTATTGTTTATGACAAGACTTTTCTACCGCAAGGTGGCGCTTGTTATAAACTTTTCTTTTGCATACATCTAGGCGTAAGTAAGCGCGTATGTGTGTGAGAGTGTGTGTTCAATCGCTTGTAAGCAGTCAGAATGAGTTACTTTGAATAAGTCATGGGTTAAGGGAGTTCCTTTGCATCAAAATTGTTAATGTGACAGCCTAAATTTGCGATTTAAATGTTTCTGTCAGTGAGTGTAACGCAATCAAATATCCGAAGTGGGAGCCACTGTCAGTTGACCCATGGCCGTCAGCTGCTTATTTTAAATTGAAAATTGCAAATTTGAGCTGTCAATTTGTTCAGTCTTATTCACTTGTTCAGCTCTGTCTACATCAACTGTCAGCACAACGTTTGCAGCGAGCAGTTGCTACAACGCACAGTGGGGCAAAAATCAAAAATAAATCGCTATCTTTTTAAGCCTCAAAAAATATAATTTTTTTAAGTATAAATTTTTCAATAATTTAGTTTAATAGTAATTAGGAAGTACTGGATACTTGGCGGAAGTTTTTTAGGGAAAATTTAAAAAGATGAAACCATACCTGATGAGGACGGAATCATATATGGACCATTCCTAGATGTTGAAGACGAAACAACAGAAGAACCAGTTAGAGAAGACATACAGACAATAAAAATTAGAAAAGCCGCCGGACCAGTTGAAATAGCCCCAGAACTCATTAAATATGGTGGTCCAGAGATTTAAAAATTCTTAAGTGAACTGTTTCAAAAAGCATGGGATGAAAATAGGATACCAACAGACTGGAAAGAAAATCTGATAATACCAATTCACAAGAAGGGTGTAACAACTTCAGGCCAATAACATTATCACCTAAAGTGTATAAGTTATATGCCAAGGTACTGGAAAAGCGACTTATGCGAGTAGTAGAAGAAGACCTAGAAGAGGAGCAGGCAGCGTTCAGACCGGGTAGACAAACACAAGACCACATCTTCACCTTAAGAGCCATCATGGAAAAATGGATGGCTAAGGGGAAGGATCTTTTCTAGCATTCGTAGACTTAAAAGCGGCGTTTGATAGTGTGCAAAGACCACAAGTATGGGAGGCACTAAAAACTAAAAATGTTCCAGAGGGACTGATAAACGCTATTAAAAGTGTCTATGAGAAGCCGACGGGGAAAGTAAGACTAGAGGGGGAGAAGTCAGAAGTATTTGAAATATTCAAAGGATTAAAGCAAAGACAGTCTTAGTCCACTACTGTTCATCTTATTCATGGATGAAATAGCTAAATCGTGTAAGAGGCAAACAGAAAAAACAAAGATTGGGAACTGGAGACTGCAATTCCTATTATATGCGGACGATATTGTTATCATAGCAAACAATCCGGAAAGGCTACGAAATGCTTTAGAGAAATGGTCCAACAATCTAAAAAGAAAGGGAATGGTGGTCAATATAACCAAGAGCAAAGCAATGTGGGTCTCTAAAGAGAATAGGTCGACAGAGAATCTGCATATTACATGCAACGGCAGAAAATTAGAGAAGTTGAATCCTATGAATACATCGGAACTATTGTTAGCTGTAAGGAATAAATAGACCAAGAAGTGCTGAGTCGGACCAAGAAAGCGGTCTCAGCGTATTATCAGATAAGTAACACAATAGTGGGTAAACGAGAGATAAACACAAAAACAATAGTCAATCTTTACATCACGGTTATAGTACCAATAGCATTGTACGGTACCGAGTGTTTGCCGCTGTCTGAATAAATTTCAGGCAACAGAAATGAAGAACCTACGAAGGGTCGAGGGAAAATCCAGGAGAGATATAGTCAGAAATGAAAGAATACGTTCAGAAGTAAGGCAGAAGAAGTCGATTATACAAGTAATCGAGGAGAGACAGCTAAAATGGTTCGGACATCAACATCGGATGGACGAGTCAAGAAAAAGCCAAACATGTACTGAAAATGAGAACGAGTGGAAGACCCCGAAAAACTTGGGAAAATCGCATCCAGTATAATTGGAAAAGATGGATATCCCGAGGCTACCCCGACGCCTTACAGCAAATGGGGATTGAAGAAGGACT
>JBAMAX010001792.1:0-36279 GCA_037043745.1 Chymomyza amoena
TGTAAATTTTTATTATAGTACTAATAGTTATGTGCGAGGTTGAGACTTTTTTTTTTATTACCTGCCTTCGGTAACGCTAACATCCAAACTCGAATTACTACTTATATACTATACACACTAATACACAACTAATTATCTAAATGGCTGAAATGTACATAGCTTCAATAAATACGTGACGAGTTTAACAATTTTTAATCGCTTGTTATAAAGCGAAAGTGAAACTTCAAAATACTTGACAGTATTCAATTATTATATACTATGACTTATTAAACGGCGTTCTAAGCCGAATTTTACAACAAACTACAAATTAAAACAGATTCTAGCTAAGATTTTATTCTAGAAGTAATGGAAAAAGTTTGAAATAATTAACACCATACGCCTGGGTATTTCTAATAAAATTAGTTTCTTTTTTTAGTTTTTTTTTCTTGGTATAAATGTGGGTTTACATAAAAACGTGTTGTAACATACCGAGAAATCTCTAGCGAAACGACGTAATCGTGAGATGGTTAGAACGCGTAGAAATAGTTTTTTTCTTTTTTTTTTTTTAATATTTTATTGTATGAAACTTCAAAAAAAGTCTTAAAGAGAAGAGGGTACTATTCCTCATTTCTGGTTTCGAATTGTACGTCAGTAATTTAAATTTAGATCGTGACTTAAATTTAAGTACTATAGAGAAAAAGATTTTAATAGACATAAAAGGTTGATTAACCAAGGCAATAACTTCTTAAAGAAGATCCCAATGAGGATACTGAAAAGGAGATAAATTAATTAGAAGCCCCAAAAACATTTAAAAAAGTGCTAGCCAAAGTGTTTTAAAAGAAATCGCAAAAACCACTTTTAAGCTCTAAAATTTAATGATCCATCCATGATTGTGAAATAACATCGAGAGTCTGACATAACCTCGAAAACGTGATAAAATTAAAAATTATTGAAAACCTTAAATTGAAAAAAATATATAGTTTCGACCTTTTCCCAATAAGTAGACTGAAGAGGAGATTTTTTTTTCTAAGGCGTCAAATATATTTAAAAAAAGAAGGGTTTCAAAACAAATCGCAGAAACCGCTTTTGAGCTCGAGAAATTTAAGGCACATGATCCTAACATAACCTCAAAAACGTGGCGCTTAACTACCCTGGCGATCAAGGCGTTCTGGGCTTCGCATTCAGATTCAGCCAGCCTAAAAATATTAAAAATCATTGGAAACCCTAAATTGAAAAAAATTTATAAGATTTCTGGGGTGTCGACATTTTGCCAATAAATAGACTGAAAAGAAGATAATTTTATCAGCAGCCCCAAAAACGTTTAAAACGCTTATCGAGAGGTTTCAAAACAAAACGCAAATTCCGCTTTTGAGCTCTTAAAATCCACAGCTCCATCTTGACGATCTCGCCGTTCTGGGCGTCGCATTCATATTCAGTTAGGCTAAAAATATTAAAAATAATTGGAATTCTTAAGTTGAAAAAATATATAAAGTTTCTGGGGTATCGACACTTTACAATAAGTATTCTGAAGAGGGATACTTTTTTTAGCGCCCCAAAATAATTTAAACAAAAAACTGGTCAAAGGGTTTCAAAACCGATCACAGAAACCGCTTTTGAGTTCTAAAAATCCAAAGCACGTCATGATTCTGACATAACCTCAAAAACGTGGTGCTTTGACTTCCCTGCCGATCTAGGCGTTCTGGGCCTCGCTTTCAGATTCAGCTAGCCTAAAAATATTGAAAGTCATTGAACCGTTAATTGCAAAAAATATTCAAGATTTCAGGGGTGTCCAGATTTCTTGGAAGTCGAAGCGGTCAACGGCTAAAATTCCGTTCTTAGGGAATTTGATCAAAAAAATGAACTCTTTTAATAATAAAAACAAACATTAATTTACGTTAAGGCTCTGAAACGAATTTATTTTCAACAAGCTTGAAGTTTAAGTAGCCTGTCGTATTTCTGGGAATTATGAATTCTGACATAACCTCAAAAACGTGGAACTTTGAGAGCCCATACGTTCTAGGCTTTCTAGGCCTATTACTCAGTTCCAGCGATGCTAAAAATATTAACTAAATTGCAAAAAAATTGTCTTTTGTTTTTTTTAAATTATAAAGTATATTTATAGATCCTGGTGTGGCGAGATTTCTTGGAATTCGACCCGGTTAACGGTTAGAATTTAAAAATAATTATTTTAGTAACCAAATTAAAAATTATTTACGTTTTGTTTCTGGAACGATTTTATGTCCTGATTCTGACATAACCTCAAAAATCTGGTACTTTAAGAACCTTGGGGTGCTAGGGGTTCTGGGTTTCCTTCTTATTCCATTTTACCGGACCCAAAATATTAAAAAAATATTGGAAACCTACAATAGAAGAATTTTTAAATATTTTTTGGAGGCTATATTTTAGTATTCTTGAGTGTCGAGATTTTTTGGAATGCAAAGCGCTTAACGGCTAAAATTCGATTCTTAGCGAGCATGGTCAAAAATGAAGTATTTCAATAACCGAAATAAACCTTGATTTACGTTTTGGTTATGGAACGCTTTCATTTTCAACTATTGTAGTTTGAAATTTAAGGAATCCGCCGTATTTCTGGGAATTTTGCAAGTGTCGTAAAGACTTATTTCAGAATAACAATTTACAATTGAATGCACATAAAACCTTTAAAAAACAAAGTACAAGAAGCGGTTTTCGGGTCTGGACCTCCCACTATTGTTGGAAAAATGAGTTGACAGATTTTTGCGAGCTCTTATAGGAGCCGTACCCAAATTACGTGACGCAATTTTTAAACTCCTTCTCCAGGGTATTTTCAAGACCCCGTCCGCTCCTCTCTCTTCCCCTAAACGGATCACGTAATTTGGGTACGGCCCCATATATGCACATGGAAATAAAAAAAACCCTGAATCCGCACCTTTGCTAGACTCCAAATTGGTTTAAATATCTATTGATAAGAAGATCTTTGTACTAGCCGCCTAGAGTCTTTCAGACAATACCCCAAATTAGTATATACAATTTTGTTTATAATTTTCTTTAAAAAAATTTTGTTTAGCTGTCTAGAATTTTTGAAACAATGCACCAAATATATATTTTTCTCGATCCCAAATTTGTTGAAACATTTATAAATAAGAAGATCTTTATTATAGCCGCCTAGGGTCTTTGAAACAAAACCCTAAATTATTATTTGGAAGCATCAAATATGTTAAAACCAATTTTTGTTTAATTAACACTGGTTAACATAAAAAGTGGACGCTCGTAAAAAAAGTTTTTTTATGGTAATCTTGGGTCGAGAAATACGAAAATTGCAACTTTTGCCCAATTTTTTTTTGGGCGCTTCTTGTAGTTATTCGTTTATATTTCGAGAACAAAATTTTATAAATCTATTTTACGAAGGCTCACTCGATGACCCTCAAATTTGTAGACTAGTCTAATTTCACGCTGTCATCTTTATTCACATCTTATCTTCTCCGCTTGTGACACTCTCCAGACAGCTGTACAAAAGTTTGTTCCAGTTATTTTTGTTCCTAAATAAGACTTCAAAAATTTTACTTCCCAGAGTTATTGCAAGTTAACTGACTTTATTGCTTCATTTGACCCATCGGGCGTGTCACTCTCAAAAGACTTCCAATTTAATTAACAATTTCAGATCTATGCCATAAATCATACATACACACATATGAATAGACTATATACATATATACAAATTAATGTGTATATGTATATGTAATGTACCTAAAAATAAGCAACGGCACTTAAAAAGCAACAAACAAAACGAACGAACAAAGCTTATCCATTGTGGAATGTTTGTGTTTGTTTTTGTTTACTAAAAAAGATTTGTGGGGTAAACACTCCTCCGAAGAACTCAGCATAATCCGTAGCACTTTTCGCAGTTTACTTTAGTCTGGCAGAAAAAAAAACAAAAATTATGATATCAGCGAAATTTAAGAGCTTGTAGGGGGCTCTGAGTTATCTAAGTTGCTCACAAATTTCTTCTACTTGTTGAGTCAGAAATCAGACTGCGAATAAAATTTGGAACTCCCAGCTCTCTTGTAATTTATGTGGCTGTAATAAAAATGCTTTAACGTTAGACAACAATTTGTTGTTGTCAAGACCCAGCCCCATCCCCAGCCCTTTGTCGCACTTGTCGCCTCTCTGTTTATGGCGTGCGTAGCTTTCATCATGGATCCGGGAAAAAAATTGTGTCGCACTTGGCTTGGACTGTTGCTCTGGCTTTTGGGCGCGGCCATAAAGTCGTCCACATAATATTATTGCACTTAATGGGCAGCCAAATAACTGCAAATATGTAGATATAGTACGGGAAACTCAAGAGGGTTGGTTCACTTTTGGGGTTGTAATGAGCTCAGCTAGTTCCAGTTTCTGGAGCCTTTTGGGAACGTGCGTAACTCTGACTGCGCATTTCAATGAAAATAATTCCATGTATTTGCTTAGCAATTTGCATTTAATTTGAGTCTACATTGTGCTCAATGACGTCATAGTAACACATACGATACGCTTAGCTATAGATTCTGTGAGAGACAGTTTTTTTTCTGAGAGTTTCTTCTAAGTAGCACAACGAAAAACGACACCGACAGGAGGCTAAGTCTGTTCGGAACAGTGGCAGGATGTCAGCCCAGTATTCTGCATTGTGTGAGATGTCCTTGTTTGGAAGCAGAGCATGGTGTCTGTATCTGTGATTCAATCTGAGAATATTTGTCTCTGCCAGTTAGTGTGTAAATATCTGTCAGCAGTTACTTAGCAGAAATCTTTTGTGTTGAAGCTTTTAGCAAAAGTAGAGCAATTTCTGGAGCTGCATTCAAACAGAGCTTTACTTACAGAAAAAAGAGTAAAGAAGAAAGTTTAAGAGTGACCATAGCTTAACAAAGTAGTGTAGCTCCTCCTGTTGACCTTTTGGGGTTACGCTCTTGATGTAGCCTCGCAACAGGTGACCATCAACTTTTATAGTTAGTTAGCCGCTGTGAGACCTCAACTTTAATTAAAAATAGTTTTAAGCGCTTACATTAACCCTCCACAAGCTAAAAAATATCTTATTGGCACGCAGGGCTGGATTAATGAGTCGAGGTGACGCGATGCAGTCAGCCATTCCATGATCTAAAAACTTTGAAAATTTGAAATAAGGTCTGGTCGTGAAAAATTTGAAAATGCTAGACAAGAAATTAATTATACCAAAACGTCCAACATTTTTTCATGGATCGCGTAATTTACAAACTATTTATTTTTCTTAGTTTCGTTGAAAAGTTTAAAAAAAAATAATGAGAAGCTGTTCACTATGACTGGCATTATGACAAGAATGCCCGAATTAGGTTCGCGCGATATGTATCTGATATTTTGAATATTGAGAATAATGAAGTCGTTACTGAATATTCGGTACCGATATTTTGTTTGCCGATTTATTGTCGATCCGATACCAATTTGTTTAGTATCGGCGTCGAGATAAATTTCATTCTAATAGGCGCTTTCATTTTATTTTGCAAAGAGTAAAATAACTAGAAGCTGTTCACTATGACTGCATTATGACAAGAATGCCCGAATTAGGTTCGCGCGATATGTATCTGATATTTTGAATATTGAGAATAATGAAGTCGTTACTGAATATTCGGTACCGATATTTTGTTTGCCGATTTATTGTCGATCCGATACCAATTTGTTTAGTATCGGCGTCGAGATAAATTTCATTCTGTTAGGCGCTTTCGCTTTATTTTGCAAAAGGCCCCTTTATGGTGGTTGCCCTTCTGGACTGACTGGCACCACTTCCAAAAAATTGATTTTTAATTTATTTATATAATTATAAAGTAGAAGTTAGTTCTAAGTTAAACAGATTTGTAGCAAGAGCAACGTAGGCCTTAAGGCTTGAGAGAACAATCTATGCGAAAATAAATGTAAATAATAAAAGGTTTACAAATATCATTCTTAGTTTCATTTTATAATCCCTATCTCAATTTATTATGAATATTAATTTCCTTGTCGAGTAAACGCGTCCATTTTGTTTAATTCGTCTTTACCGATTTCATTGATATCGATTTATTTTTTGGGAGAATCGATGTTCAATATTTATATTAAATTTTGTTACGGTATCGAAAAACCCTAATAATACTGTGAGCAACCCTTAAAATGAGTTACTAAGACAAGCATGCCCGGCCAACGAGTATAAAAAGTAACCAGATTGATAGTACTCGTTACTTTGGACGTCGAACGCTTTTAAGCGAACATTTTCGCTTAAACTGTCTCCTGTTCGCTTGTTCTTTCACCAATTTTTTTTAAAGCCTTAAAGAAAGAATAAGGAATATAGACAAAGTAGGGCAAACTTCACCTCTAAATTGTGGGATCAGCCAGACGTCCCGCTCGCTTTGGGCAAAAAATACAAAATTCGGAGATACTTTTGAAAGCCTTAAAAAAAGAATAAACTCTTCAAAAGTAAACAGCTTATTGACTGTAGATCATGAAGCCCAATTTTTGGAAAAAAAAAGAAAAGGTATCCCTCCATCGCTCGATGACGCTTGTACGCATATCTCAAAACTCGTGACGTAGGCAGCTGAAAGTTGAGATAAAGTTAAGAAATTCAAGACGGCTGCAAAATTTACTTGCTGATAAGCAAAATCTCAAAGTCTCGGGCTGCAATCTCTTGTGACTAATATACATAACGTATACTCAAGACCCTTTAAAGGTCAATAATTGAGAACAAACAAACAAAGGCAAGTTTACTTTAAGTATTGACTCAGACAAGGTTACTTACTTTGTAGACTGAGTATGACTACGTTCCGAATTCAAGAAATCAAGGCAAATTCCGCAACAATTGTTTAAAATTTAATTCAATTTGGTAAACTTAATATGCACACAAGTATATTTGTATATTATATATAGCTTGTATTTATTATATATGGGCCTCATGCCGTGTGATATGTGAGCAGCATTTAAATTCTAAATGACTGAATGCCATTTAACTGGCTCTCTAATGAACCCAAACATAATAGAGGTCTGTCTGTCTGCATTGAATGCATTCATTTGACACAATCACGAGTCAATTTTGACTGAATGAATGCGAGTGAATCGTGAGTGAACCGTGAGCGAGAGAGAGTCCAATAAAAGTGTGGCATTGCAAACTTGCACAACAAGTGAGAACAAACTGGGAACAGCTGTTTTTTGTATTATGTTTATTTCGTCTTAAGTGACGAACGATGTTTCCCACATTTATTTAAAACAATAAAGACCTAAGTGTGTTAGAAGTCTATTTCAATCAGATATAGATATGCCAGAAATATTTACAAGAGCGTTTTGAATTATCATTTGATAAACGCATTTTTAAGATATTTAAGAAAAATTTAGGGTATTCCCGCAGTGCTCAAGCACTCAAAGCACTCTGCCTTGAAATGCTTTTATTTTTGAAAAAAAATTTCTTTTGTGGTAATGACTTCTGGAAGTTTTTAATAAAATTATATTTTAAATAATCCACAATACCGTAAATTTTTAATATAATCATATTTTAAACAAATGGCAATACGATATTCGAAATTCAGGGCATTCAGGGCTCATGTTTACAAGCACTTAAAGCACTCTGCCTTGAAATTTTTTTATTTTTGAAGAAATATTTCTATAGTGGTAATGAATTTGAAATATAATCATATTTTGAACAATCTGCAATTCGATATTCAATTTTTAGGTATTCAGCTTAAGATGATAAGCATAAAAAGCACTCTACCCTGACATTCTTTCTTTTCAGAAGAAACATTTTTACCGTGGTAATGAAATTTATAATATGATCATACTTTAAACAACCTGCAATCCCGAATATTTTTAATACATTTATATTTTAAGCAATCTGCAATTCGATAGTCAAATTTTGGGTATTCAGATCTCAAGTTGATAAGCACTAAAAGCACTCTGCCTCGCAAATCTTTTTTTTAAGAATCATTTCTAAAGAACTCTGGAAATTTTTAATGTATTCATATTTTAAATAATCCGCAATTCCGATAATTGTTAATATAATCATATTTTAAAAACAATCTGCAATTCGATAAAGTCACATATTTAAAACTACATTAAAAAATATTTGCATTTCTGCACGACGAAATTTGCGCCAATCTTGACCAAAAAGTGTTATTAAAAGAAACAAATATCTTCTAGGGATACCATGTTATAAATTGTTTTTTTTTTAATGTTCATTTTTAACAAATAATTTTGGTATATTCATTAATAAACAAATATAGCGATATTAAACTTATCACAGTCTCTAGTCGAGCTCTCGTGAAAAAAATTCTTATATAGATATAATGCTATTTTTTAACTATATATAGCTATGGTAATTAAATAATTAAAAGATGCCTATAGTATTTTTTAGGAATTTTTTTAAACGGAAGCAATCCAATAATTATTAGATCATACAATTAACAGATCACGCTATGCACAAGATCCATTATTCACTTCATAGAGTGCACAGGTTCAAATTTTGTATGATAGCTATATGAGATAATGTACCAAATTTAAACATAAGATTTTAAAGACTAATATGAAACATATAAAAACATATTGTAAAAATTTGTTGTTGCTTAATATTGTAACAAAATTTAGACCAGTTTGATTTTGTTCTAGTGTTAACATTTGTGCGAAATTTGATCGAATTTGGTCAACTATTTCATATAGCTGCTATACAAAAATGGAACCAGTTCTCGAAATAGTGAAATTCAAGCAATTCTTTGCAGCAACTTGTAAAAATTTATTACCACCAATCCAACCAATATTCTTTTGTATAGTTTCTTATTAGGGTTACCAGCTGGTCCGAGTGAAAAATGCAAACATTTCACAAGCGAGGAGGAGAGGGGGTTCCAAGAAACCATTTCAAACAAGTTGAAATTAAGACATTGAATTCTTACAGAGCCATCTTTTGAGGTTTGGGAAAAGATGATAATCCGAGGGAGCCAAATAGGGCGAATACGGTGGATTTACCCATTTATAACGTTCTGTATAACTAGACCTTATTTTCGTTATTAGTTGAGCGGGATTTCATAGAAATATATGACCAAAGACTGGAAAACTTACAACAATTACAAAACTTCTTCTAAAGTATATGTACTATCTTGTTAAAAAATTTGCCGGAAATTTCTTGACCAAAAATTTACGGAAATTTCCTGATCGAAAATTTCCTGATCAAAAATAAGCCGGAAATATTTCGATCAAAAATTTTCCGTAAATTTCCTGATAAAAAATTTGCCATAAAATTCCCGATCAAACATTTGCCGTAAATTTCCTGTTCAAAAATTTTCCGTAAATTTCCTGATCAAAAATTTGCGGAAATTTCCTGATCAAAAATTTTCCGGAAACTTCCTGTTCAAAAATTTCCCGAAAATATCCTGACAAAAAATTTTCCGTAAATTTCCTGATCAAAAATTGATCATAAAATTCCTGATCAAACTTTTGCCGTAAATTTCCTGATCAAAAATTATCCGGAAACTTCCTGATCAAAAATTTTCCAGAAACTTCCTGATCAAAAATTTCCCGGAAATATCCTGATAAAAAATTTGCCGTAAATTTCATGTCCAAAAATTTGCCATAAAATTCCTGATCAAAAATTTGCCGTAAAATTCTTGATCAAAAATGTCCCGGAATACGGACACTTCCTGATCAAAAATTTTCCGGAATCTTTCTGATTAAAAATTTCCCGAAAATATTCTGATAAAAAATTTGCCCTAAATTTCCTGATCAAAATTTTGACGTAAATTTCCTGATCAAAATTTTGACGTAAATTTCCTGATCAAAAATTTGCCGTGAAATTCCTGATCAAAAATGTCCCGGAAATTTCCTGATCAAAAATACCGTGAAGTGTTTGCAGTCACCCGATTTGAAATTCTCTTCATTTTTAATCAATTCGAGGGACAAATAAAATATTTTCCAATGTGACCAGCTTCTAAAAATGTGCTACTGAAAGAAATCTTCTAGATTTTTTCTCAATTATACTGGTCCTAAAATTTTTAGGTAAAACTTTTGGCTATGATCCGACCTGTTGCATCCATTACCACGTAACTGATATACTTTATTTTTTTTTACTTTTACTTGATTTGTTTAAGGGGTTATAAAAAAAAGTATCTTATCGTCTTTTCGCTTGCCTACGCGGCGTATACGCCATTTTGTTTACTTATTAAACAAACCGAGCTTCCGGCAAGGCAGGCAAAGCAAAAGCAATGCTAAGCGATGGTTAAACAAACCATTTTGAGTTTATATGAATTTAAAACACGCGCAATCCAAAAAATATTTCGTTATTTAGTTTACTTATACATGCTAACTACGTTACGTTACGTACAACGGGACTTGAGTGCATTACGTAAGCTTTGCGTAGGCGTAACAGTATCTGTGTGTGTGTGTCTGTCTATCGGTGTATTAGTATGCGTGTTGAACTTTTAATTACAATTAGCAATGGCGGCTGCTGCTCTGCCACGGCGCTGCTGCCGTTCTGCTGCTGTTCTGCTACTGCGGCTGCTACTTGTGGCATGCAACTTTGAGCGTGCTTGGGTTATCCCTGGGGTCAGTCCATTGGCTCACGTTAGTAATTAAGCCTTGCTATAATTATCTATGCGCGGTTATGTGTTTATTTTTTTTTTTTTTATGTTTTGTTCTTTATATATTTAGCACAGCTAATTGTGCTCTAACCCGCTGTAACTATTAGCTAAATATTTAATAAAAAAAACTTGAACTAAAGTGAGCTAGTTTTTTTACTCACGATGATTTCAAGTTTTAAAAATAAAACTGTCTCAACGTTTTTCTATTGAATTTATTCTCGCAATTGACTGTCAATATAAATAAATGTCAATGAGTCACTTTAGCTGCTATGCCAATTCTACAGTGATAAATAAGGGAAATGACTACGTTGATAAGATGTATATAGACGGAAAAGGGAAGCATATTTTTTATATACAAACTTTTTTTGCATTTTTTGTTGGGGCTTAAGTCATCTTTACTTGATTTACTTATAAAATTATGACGTAGGCGTTAAAAACGGAAGCATTCGAGCTGTCTAGACCCACGTCTAAGTTTCCTTAGACAAGTGTTGAGCAGTGTCGGAATTTAAAGGTGTGGTTTTCGGGTGCACTTTTTTCATTTTGAATATATATATTTTTAAATTTACTCATTATTTAATTGATGATCCCAATAGCAAATGCAAGTTCAAATTATATTTATATTTCTTTACTCTAGAACGTAATGATATATAACTAAAATCCAACCCACTTTGCGTGACTTAATTTCAATGTACACAAATTGCTTGTCCAATGAGAGACTACACACTATCAGAAAATTTGTAAGCTAAAGTCGGTCAAATCCTACCTAGTAATTTGTTTTGTTTTTAAAAAGCTTATTTGACATCAAAATTGAATTAGTTGATATATCAAATAAAATCAAACGTTCCGCCACAACTTGCTAGACCTAATAATTTCTATTGATCATTACTAATTTTTGAGTATATCTCAGTTTTGAAAAAATACAATTTTTGTAATTTTAAAAAATGGTGGGGTAAATCCGATTGCAAATTTTTTTGTGTTCGATATACCAAATTAAAGTTAACGCTAGAGCTGCTGATTTCTTCTGGCCATTATTAATGTTTGGAATATAACCAGTTTTCAAAAGAGTCAATTTTTGTCATTTTCAAAAATGCTGGGGTAAGCCCGAATGTCTACTTTTGTGCCGACATAAAAAATGACAGTTATTGCTACTGATTTCTTCTCACCATTTTTAATTTTTGAGATATAACCCTTTTTTCAAAAATTAAATTTTTCCTAATTTCAAAAATGGTGGGCTAAACCCTATTTTTTTTGGTCCGCTATCCCAAATAAAAGAAGGCTTTGTCCCAACTTTCTAGAGCTACTGATGTCTACTGATCATTATTTTATACAGAAATCAAAACATGAATTGTAAGCAAAAATCGCAGAATTCCTTTCTTCTTAAGAAAACTTTCTTGGAAAGGAATAACTAAATCAATATTAATTTCTAAAATTGATGAAATTGTAAATTATCCTACCGAGTTTTTAAATTCACTTGATTTGCCAGGAATGTTAGGAGTGGCAACCCTTATCTCTTAGGGGTATGAAAAATAGATGTTGGCCGATTCTCAGACCTGCCCAATAAGCACACAAAATTTCATGAGAATCGGTCTAGCCGTTTCGGAGGAGTATGTTCACAAAAAAACCAATATTCACAAAAATGCGTATATCTCACGAACCAATTCACACAAACACATCGCAATAGGCTTAAAACTTCCGCATTGACCTCTAACACACGCAAAAATCAGATTTGAAATTCATCGACTCGTTCATGAGAACACCCACATAAGTTTCTTCTTATATATAAAATTCTAGTTTTACAATGCTAGTTACCATACTCCTCCAAAACGGCTGGACCGATACTCATGAAATTTTGTGTGCCTCAATAAAATAAAATTTATAACGTTTATAATTTTTTTGTTTCCTTTCGACAAAAACTATTAACTAAAAAATATTAGTTAATCTGACAATGTACACAATGCCCACCTAAATTAAAAAAAAAATTGTATTGGAAAATCAAATTGTCCTTTTTAGTATTTTCGTCGCAATTTTGTTATATTTTCTCAACCTTAAACAATCCTTGGACTTCCACGAACATTTCATGACCAAAATTAGACAAATCGGTTCAGCCGTTCATGAATTGTGACTGTCAAATAATTAACAAATAATTTGCAATAAAATAATAATTGCGACTATAAATTGAGATGTAATCTACCCTATCTTTTAAGTTGGATCAAATTGCACACGGTGTGCAAAAATTGATTCAAATCGGTTCAGTAGTTTATGAGTTCAAAGCGAACAAACAACGTGACACGAAATTTATATATATTAAGATAAGATGTAGGGTAAAATGGGTCCAAATAAAATTATTTAATATACCAAATTAAACCCTCTCGTCTCCGCAGCTTGCCAGAGCTACTGATTTCTACTCACCATTATTCGAGGGGATAACCATTTTTGAAAAAATTAAATTTTCCTGAATTTTAAAAATAGCGGGGTAAATCCGACCGTCTACTTTTTTGGTTCGATATACCAAATAAAAGTTAACGCTTTTCGCAACTTTCTAATTTCTATTGATCATTATCAACTTTGAGATATGACAATTTTTCAAAAAAAGTAACTTTTTGTCATTTTCAAAAATGCTAGGGTAAACCCGACCGCCGTTTTTTTTTGGCTGATTCATCTCAGATATGAACTAAATTTAATAGTTTTTTGAATATAATTCAGAAAACCGTGTTATTTTTTGTACAAAAATTAATATATTATTTTAAAAAATTGTAATGTTTAGAACATATAAATCGAAATGGTTTAATCAAAGTCAAGAATGGATGATTGAATTGAATAGCTAAGTAACTAAACAGAGTTTTTCGATTTGCTGTCCAAATAGCTTGTTGGTTTATTTTTGGTACTAGCTAGACGTCTGTTTGGCTTCACCATTTAGTGGTCGGTTTTGCCCCACTGGATGGAACAGCTAAGTAACTTAATAGAGTTTTTGATTTTCTGTCCAAATAGAATGCTGGTTTATTTTTTGATCTAGCTGGTTTGCCCCATTGTTTTATTTTTCATGACGACACCAATAAAAATATTTTACGAAATTTCCAAGTACTATAAATGCAATCTGTTTAAAGTATATAAGCCACTGACCGTTTTTTTCGATCACATAATAAATTGTGTAATCAAATATTTACAAAAATTAAATTGTAAATCGTAAAATTATACTTTTTATCGTTTGAGCAATTAAATGTTGACTGACATTCAACTATCGTGGAATAATTTTAATTATTTTTAATGCTCTACAAGACATCACTCATATAACCCATATCAGTAGTGGCGTTTTTGAGAAACAGTGGGCGGTCGGGTTTGCCCCATCCTTCTACAGATATTGTAGACGCTTTCTACGGCAAATAATGATGAGCATAGTGAAAATTAGAGCTGAATAGTGGGAAAATTGTATCTCTACGAAAAAAATATTACAGATTAAATTTCTTTATGTTAGCTAATGAAATAGAAAATGAATACCTTAAAACACTTTTTTTTAAATATCGTGACTAATCTTTTGTCGGTTGTATTTTCTTTTAGACGAAACATTTTCCTAAAGTTTCATACTAATTTGTTCACTATTTCATATAGCTGCCATTATGTTTTTCCTTGAACTCTATCTTATTTATTGTTATCACGCTCTTAGAAGTTTTTTTTTTCAAGTGTTCTGTTATTCGTGGCTTTTTTTTTTAAACATTTTCATAGTATTAAAGTAAAAAAGTATTTTCGTAGTATAAAATTAAGGTATTGTACTCGCTAATTGCTGTACAATGTCTGGGTGAATAGGTTCATTAGTACTCAATTAAATCACGATCCCAAGCTTTAGTATAAATGGACTTTGTAAACGAAAAAAAAAATATTTATAGTTACTGAAGCTGAGTATTTATATTTAGTAATTATTTTGGGGTCTTAAAAAGAGTATAGCAAAGTTCTTTATAAATTATGGAGTATTTATTAGTGATTTTTGTGACTCAAAAAGAGTATAGCAAATTTCTGTATAAAATATTTCGCTCTACAAATATTTGAATGGCATTTTTGAACTTTTACTTTTAAGTTTCAAATCAGACGTTTACTTTCACAACAGCTTAAGAAAGTACGCAGGCGTTCGTTAATAGTTTAATTTTAATCTTGAGATCTCGGAAAAGTAATTAAGTGATAGAAACAATGCAAAATTTTTAGATAAAAATGAGCATTGGAATTTTCGAGTGTCTATAAATAAGCGTAGGTCGTTAAGTTTATGTGATCTTTAACTTTTCTTCTCAAGGGGTCAACCGGTGCAACCGGTGCAACCTAATCAAACTCTTCTTCTCTAAATTGTGTTGTCTTCTAACGTAATTTAAATTAATAAGGCCTTGAGCTCGATATCATTGCTGGAGATTAGCTTCTGTGCTGTATAGATTTTGTATAGAACTTGAACCAGTCATAGTTATTTGAACCCAACTTTTACTGAGAATGAAGAGCTTTGAAATTTATTTTTTTTTAATTTTTTAAAGTTCGAAATGTAAAGATGAAATGTATATGGTCTTGATAGGCTTAACAAAGTGTGTAAAGCTGACCATGTGATATTTGCGTCTATATGAATTCGTGATCTTTAAAACTATATAGTTAGTATCATCGAAACTTGAAGCATACAGCCAAAAAAGGTCAAACTTATGAAATTTTTGTCATCTCTTATTACTTATATCAGTCAGTCTTGGCTCATTCAAATCTTGGATTTTAAAAAATTGCGTAAATTCTACAGATTTGCTTAAAAAGACTTACAAAAAGGGTCTATGATATTTTGCCATTTTTATACCCTGTACCGTATGGTCCAAGGGTATATTAAGTTTGTGCAAGCCGAAAATGTATGTAACATATAGAAGGAGACGTCGGAGACACCCCAAAGTTACCTAATATATGATCAGGGTGAATAGAGAAGTCGATATACCCATGTCCGTCTGTCCGTCTGTCCGTCAGTCCGTCCGTGTGAACGCCTAGATCTCAGAGATGGTAAGAGCTAGAGTTACCAAACTTTCACATTAGATCCCATATTATTCCATAGGAGGCAAGTTTATTTTATTTTTTTGATATCGGGGATAAATTATATAGCTCCTATGGGGGTGTTTGAGACGACCTCGACAAAAAAAGCGTTTTAGATGAATAATTTATTTGTTTATGAAGATATCGTAACGAAATTTGGTATTCGAAAGTTTTTTATAGTTCCCAATCACTGTACCAAATTTGATCGAAATCGGTTGACTATATCATATAGCTCCCATAGGACCGATCGGCCAAAATAACTTTTTTAAAGAAAAATTCGCTATATTTCGTTGTTTAATAAAGATATCCTAACCAGATTTGGCGTTTGGAAATTTTTTAGACCATTTAAGCAATGTGCCAAATTTGAACAAAATCGGTTGACTATATCATATAGCTCCCATAGGTCCGATCTTCCAAAAAATCGATTTTTTAACAAAATTTGCTGTGTTTCGTTTGTTTGTTAAGATATTGGGACCAAATTTGACATTCGTGAGTGTTTTATAGTTCCTAAGCACTGTACCAAATTTAATCCAAATCGTTTGACTAGATCATATAGCTCCCATAGGACCAATCGGTCCAAAAACACGTTTTTTATACAAAATTCGATGTGTTTTGTTTGTTTGTAAAGATATTTGAAATAAATTTGGCATTCATATCTGTTTTAAGGTATTTAAGCACTGTGTCAAATTTTATTGAAATCGGCTGACTATATCATATAGCTCCCATAGGAACGATCGGTCAAAAAAAATGTTTGCTTAAAAATTCTTCTGTATTTGGTTTTTTGTGAAGAAATCGGACTTTATTACAAGCTAGTGGTACAGGGTATCCTAAAGTCGTCCGCGCCCGACTTTACGTCCGCCATTTTTATATGTGTGTACTGAAGTGTACGGCATATAATTTCTCGGTAACAATTTGAAGGGAAAAGAAACAGAAACAAAATGAAAACGGAACAGGTCTGTGCTTACATTGGGGCATGGTGCTATAATATAAGATGAGGACAAGAACGAAAATAAGAAAACCAGAGAAAAAATTCCTTTTACTACTGTAGCGAGAGCAAGAAAGCATAGGGCAAGGAAAAAAGCCACGAGAGAGACCTTTTAGCCATTTCCTCACCATATATTATTACACCACGAGAGATCGTCAAAAAATGCAAGTGTATTGATATTCACCAGAGTCGTTGTAATCACGAAACGTGGGATTCTATCGATAGTCCCAACACTTGATAGTTTGGAATCCGATAGTTAAAATTACCGCTACTATCGACAGTACTATCGAACAAAGTGAAATATGACACACAAAAACGGGGACATCGTTTTCTAATACATAGATTACTTTCAAGGGAGTATTTCAAAATTTGTTTAAGAAACGTTTTACCCATGACATTGTTAAAAGAGATCCTTTTAAAATAACATCTTAAAAATCCAAAAACTGCCCATAAAAATCATCAAAAAATTATCTTTCAAGTAGTTTGTTTTATTTTGCCCAAGACCGACAAGTCGTCATTTCTAGGTTTTAGTCGGGTTCAAATCTTTAAGACCACTTCTACTGAACATCCATTCTCTCACTGCTACCTAATTTTTAGAGAAGTTTTTTTCTGGTTTTTGCAATACGAATTTTATGAAATTCGAACTTTTGCTAGCCAAGTCGTCTAATATCCGGAAATGCAGGATCAGCATAGATTTTTGGTTTTTATGTGAAGAATTTTCATAATAATTTGACTTACTTTATTGATATTCTATGGTCCCCATCGGATTTTGACTCTCTCTTTCTCTTAGATACTATCGACATATTGAATAAAACCGATCGCCTAAGTCTCTCATGTTGCAGAACCATTTTGAGGATTCAACGAATGCAGCCAGATCCGCTATGGGCACATTGGCTAGCCCACACAGATCCTCAAAGAAAGGTTCACGCAGAAATTCGAGTTCATTTTCTAAGAAGCGCCGGGCAGTCGCACAGCAGGTGTTGGATGCTTTCTGTCTCTTCTTCATCTCCGCAGCTGCGGCTGAAATCGTGATAGGGAATGTGCAACCTCTCAGCCATATTGCCTATGGTGCAGTGCCCCGTTACAACACCTACCACCATCCTAGTCCTGTTTTTATGAAAGCGCAAGAGCGACAACTGAACACCTTGTCCCATTCCCTTTACACCAGAGCTCTAGCCGTCTCCCTGATTTGCAATACGACGTGCTGTAATGTTCTTTCTATGTCCGTAATCGCAAGGTTAGCTGTCAGCTCTAAACCGTTCTTGGCACACTCATCCGCCGCCTCGTTACCAGCGAGAGCAGAGTGACCCGGAACCCAGCAGAGGGTTATTGCGTGGTGATGGATACGGTTGAGCTCCAGCATCGTGTTACGGATCAGTTTACTCTTTATGATATGCGATGACAGAGTTTTGTCGACAAGAATTACAATATTCCTCAGACTTCTGTCCAAGGTGCCAATAAGTTTAGCCGTTTGCCAGACTGCATATATTTCCGATTAAAAAACGCGGAATTAAAGCTTCATCGAAAGCTCTTCATAGAAGATGCCTGCTCCTGTGCCCTCATCTATCATCGAACCATTAGTATAGATCATCAGCTCCTTCGCTTTTAAGGGGTTCTTTGCATCCAATCTTCTTTTTCTAGTTCAAGTTGCCAAGATTCGTAGTAGGGAATTAATTTAATGTCAAACAAACATGATATGAAAGAATCAAAGCTTGAACATTGGTAATAGTTTCCCACCTCTTGTAGTCAGTTTAGAAAGCGCCAAATTCGTTCTAAAGTTTTTCCCACGATTCGTTTTTTGTTATGTTCTACTTGTACTCCATTTAACGCTTAAAATTTTCCCATTATCATCTTAATATCTTTCCTACAAAATACTAATATTGTTCCCTTTATGTCTTCTTACAGATCATCAGTATTTTGGGCATTGTTTATGGAGTACTTATCCTAAAAAGTCTGGGCACAATCGACAATGGAGCTGTGCGCGTCACACCTGAGACAGCCATACCCATTATCCTGATTACAATATGTTCGGTGGTATTGCTCATCTCATTCCTGGGCTGCTGTGGCGCCATACGCGAATCCGTATGCATGACCATGAGCTATGCTGTCTGTCTGCTTGTCCTGCTCATCCTGCAATTGACCATTGTCGTGTTGCTGTTCACTCACAAGGAAAAGTTCAATGATGCCATGGGCAAGGTTATAGATGAAGCTTGGCAGGCGCCAGGATCTCGGGAAAATGGTGTATTCGATGCTATACAGAAATCAGTGAGTCTTAGCCAGCGTTTATAATGAGTTATGATGGTATATTAATCTCTGTTTATCTTTATTATAGTTCCAATGTTGCGGCAAGAACGGTGCTCAGGATTATGTGAGCGTTTTGACCACCCCACCAGCGAGCTGCTGTGCTGAAGGTAACTGCCTCAATCCCTTGAACTTCTATGGTGGCTGCCGCAGCAAGTTCATTGATTTCATGTCCGGACGCACCGATGTGGCCAAATATGTTGGCCTTGGTCTAATTGGTATTGAGGTGAGTGTTAACAACTTGTAGGCCAAATCTTTTATTAATTAAATACTTGTTTTATTTTGCAGCTTGTTGGCTTTATCTTTGCCTGCTGTTTGGCCAACAATGTGCGTAACTACAAGCGCCGGAACGCTTATTAAGAACGCTTATCTGTCAGATACAGATACACACAGATACACACATACACACATACCCACACTCCCAGCATAAGAAAAAAAAAGTTAAAAACATTTGAAGTACACACATTTTCATTAACTCTTAATAATTGTTGTAAAACGCACCTTGAAAAACTAAAACTATTAAATGCGAAGTTTATATAAATTTATATAATTTGTTGTAAGAAATTGCTTGAAAAAAAAAAGATTATAAGCCTATAAATATGTAACGAACTTTTTGTCATAAAAGCGTTTCCAAAGCTTTTGTATAAATTTGAAATTATGCTTCTCAAAACAAGAATTAAACGAATTGGATTTAATCGGCTTAATTTTACAATTTAGTGTAGAACGAAAGAGACAACTTGATATTTGTTTAATTTTTTTTTATAATTAAGCGCTTAAATTGTATTTGAAAGTAATTTCTGTTTATTCCATCTTACCTAATTGCATAAGAGAATCTCTTTAAACAAAGTTGAATATAAATATATGAATATTATTGTACTATTATATAAACCAAATGAAATATATTTGAATTACATATTGTAGATTCTTTTACTAAAAATAAAGCATTTATTGTATTTATATACAGAATATATAAAAATAAAGCAGTTTATGCAGGTTTATTTACAATCTAAAATGAAGTTTTATTTCATGTACTGTAAGGCACAACATTTTATGTATTATATACTGACGGCTTTTGTTGTGTCCAAAGTTGGCTAAAAGGTTGCCATGACGCCGCTCGCCGCTTTAGTCCGGCCTTCAAAGTGTGTAATGCAAATTCAAACCAGCCGAATGACACACTTTGGAACACTCATATGTACTATGAGTACTATATATGGAGCATATACAGACTGACTCACCAAGTAAACAGGCAATATGAATGTCAAAGAATGAGGGCTTTTTTTACCTAAATGTCAGTAGAACTTTTACTAGGCCAACTCAATAGGCCATATGTATGCCGATTTAAGTATATTACTAAAGATAGATTTTGTCTGGGCATCCAAAGAAAAAAGGCTGATAATTGGCTTGATTAGGAAAGCGCCATTAGAAAAAACAATGACAGCTAAAAATACAACCGAGAAGCTAAGAATAGGCTTATTCAGTGAATTAGATCAATAAACCAAACCAAAGCCTTATTTTTGTTTTATTTAAAAATAATATTAAACCAATAAATAAACTAAATGCTTACCATAATCGGTGCAGGACATACAATGTATAATATCATCCATAATGAGAGAAGATGAAATTACCTAAGGAAGATAATTAATAAAAGAAAAAATAATTAGATAAGCATGCAAGAAATGAGATTACTTAAAGGAACTGAGTAATAAAAAAAAGATTAAAACGAGAGGTCTGACGTAGGTGGCTTATTTACGTTTAATTCAGAACCTTTAAAAGTTACTTATGATAGAAATACAGCTATTCATGATATATGATATGATATATTGACTATTAACCAAATTCTCTGCATATTTATAGTGGTGAGATGAAAATAGCCGTGGTCCTATGCTACTTTGTTAAAGCTAAAACTTAGTTTGCTCGAAAACATTGGATTTTGGACGTTCCAGAGGGACAAACTGTCAAAAATGAGTATTATGTGACTGTTTTGATGCATTTGCGTAAATGGGTCCGTCGGTATTGTGGGCAGACAGTCCAGATCTGGCCCCGTGTGACTTTTCCTCTTTTCAAAACAAAAATTGCCACTCCGGGGAACCCGATTTGACTCCATGCCGACCATAAAACAGAATGCGATGAGAGAGCTCAACGCGATCCCGGCCAACACCTACAAAAAATGCTTCAGAAAGGGCATATTTTGAAGGAAACAAAATAAATATTGCAGAAGATATATTGGCTATTATGTCTGCGTTTTATTTAGAAATTCCGGGAAGTTTTTTTGTCACCATTTATATATTTTTCAAAGCCACCGTATTCCCCAGATCTGGCCCTCTGTGACTTTTTATTGTTCCCTAAACTGGAGAGGCCCATGAAAGGACGACGCTACACTACGTTTGGCGAGATAAAAAGACGGCATCGAAGGATTGATGATTTTTTGCCGTGCTTCGAAGATTGGAGAAATCGTTGGCACAAGTGTATAATATCTCATGGAGATTACTTTGAAGGGGACAAAATAAATATTCATGAATAAATAAATAATTTTTGAAAAAACACAAAATTCGGAAAATTTAGCAACATGTACTTTTTTAAATACTAGGGGGCGCTACCCCCTATTCACTGCGCTCGCCAACCCCCGACCCTCCCTAGATATCATCATAGCCAACAATTTTAGTTAGTTCTTGAAACTATGCCCACCTTAAGGCACCATAATACAACATGGCGTGCCACGTTACATAGCGTATAACCAGCGGACGCTCAAGATGCTTGCAAAAATACCTCATTTGTGAAATTATGGACAAGCGGCTTAGAAGTTGCGAGGGAACAGATGTACATGCATACATACAGATTTCAAAACATAACCCTACATTTACTTAGCCGTAGTAGGAAAATTAAAATAAAAACATTACCATTTTGGTCTGTCTATGATACCGACTTAGTTCGTAGAAAAAAATTGCTTTGAGTTGTCTTATCTCAATATTATGGAGAAATGACGAAATCCTTAGGATACTACAAAATTAAATAAGAAAGGGAAATTCAGTAACTTTCTACAGATTACGGGCAATAAAAATATTTTCTTTAAAATTTCAATCTATTATCTTTTTTCTAATCGTGCTAAATGGGCGAGGTTATGAGAGAGGTATGCGAGATCAGGAATGAGATCACGTCGAACTTCATCAAACACCTTAAAAACCTGGACTGAACGTTGACGTAAACTCAATGATATCCAAACCAAAGTATACAACCAGAAACCACAACCACAACCTAGCCAGCAAAGTTAACATTACCATCTATGGGTATTTTGTAGATAGCTTCTCATACCTCAGCACCATAATCCCCCCCAGTGTTTGTTTGGATTATGATGTAGGGAGTCCAATCACAATCTGCAATTGGTAGACTTTATCGCATACATGAAAAGCCGGCAAATAAGCAGAAAAACTAAGCTGAGATTTTATTCATACTGCTGTATGGCTGACCTCCTAAAGGATGATTAAGGATTGCCTAAGAATAATATGCTGGATATTCTGCCTATGTAAAAATATGGTTCCAATTTCCATTTTTTGTCCTCCCATGGGTTTTTCACAAGAGGTGGTTCTCTGGGATCAGAAGATCTTGCACCGTACGCATAAATTACTTCAAAAACTTTCCGCTTTCCAAATGAATAGCAGAAGGTCCTTTCGTTGGAATTGACCTAAGATGGAAGGGTCTAATCCGTTCCTTACCCATATGACAGACTCTGTTATTCCCCAGCGCTGGCTAGTAAAAGCGAATAGTGTGTTTGGTGGTTTGATCGTCCTCGAGACAGGGTCTGCATTCTAAAGAATCCGATAGACCAATTTTCTGTAGATGGTATCTAACAGTATGCGACTACTATACTTTTTTTTTGATCTTATCCAGAGGTTTGACAAGCGCTTTTGTTTGTCGCGACGCCGGTAAGGAGGAACAGTATCTCCTATATTCTTCAGCAACCCATTTGTTTACCATGGTCTTGATTGGGAGCACCCAATACCAGAGAGAGCTGCAGGAAATGTAGTTTGGGTGGAAGGAGAGGAGTTGGAGGTAGTTATGGCATTCTTTAACTATACTGGAGGAGCTGCTCCACGATGTTTATGCCATAATAGCAGCTTGGCTATCTGAATAAATGCAAATATTTGCTCCTCTAATTCCCGTGTGAAGGATACTCGCAGATCTCTATGGCATGAATTACTGCTTGAAACAAGCTGGGCCAAAAGCCAGATACGTCATCGTGTAACATCCAATAAAATCTTGTAAGCATTTTTCCTAGAACGTGAAGTTTCAAAGCTGTGTAGAAACAGAATTGGATGTAAGCATTATGAGAGCTGCCTAATTGGTTGTGATATGGCGTAGAAAACCGATGGATAGTAACTTTCCTAGTAGTTGGAGATCTGAAAATCTATGAGAATGCGATATCGAACAAAAAAAATAAAGCACGACGTGTTTAAGACTCGTTAAAGGGAGCGATCAAACCTTTCCTAAAATTATCCAATCAGAGACGATGCCGGATATAATTTCCCCTTTTTCAGCAAGCCCCCCCCCCCCCCCCCCCCCCCCCCCCCCCCCCCCCCCCCCCCCCCCGGCCCCCCCCTGACCAAGCGTTGGCCAAATTACACTAATCAAATATTGTGTAACTTTGAGGGTAAATAAAATGTTTACGATTTGCACGGAGGCAAAGAGGCAAGCAAGCAAAAAGGCAAGTGGGGTGTAAAAGTGCATTGTTGACCGTGTGAAAGTATGCTGCAATAGAGCAAAGAAAGAAAACCTGCTAAATATCAGTAAAATTTCAAAAGGAAGAAATTATAAGACTATTTTAATTATAAATGATTACAAGAAGCAAAGCAAAATTGAACCAACAAAATTATAAAGGACGAAAATTACGAAGTAATAATTATAGATGGAACAACAAAAGCGACTTGATTAAGAAGTTTGAGCGAATCTATTATTCGGAGTTTATGTAAAGAACATGTAGCATGCTTAAGAATTGGTTAAGAAATGCACCAAGAATTTTCACCACTGGAGGTTTCCACAGGAGTATACCAAGACGTTCGACTTTGGAGAAGAGATCTAAAGAGACCAAGAAATTTTTTATTTTTAAAATTAAATCCATATAAATTATACAATTTTATAATTCTTAGTTTTTCGAAGCATGTTCAAAGTTGTCTTTTTTCCATTTTCTGTTTATGGACTAGAAGCTAGGTTCGCTTGAGGCACAGAAAGGGATGAGAATATGATGAGAAGGTAATGCAAAGGAGTGTGTGCAGTGGCAGATCCACGGGGTGAACTTCGAATTCGGATCGCTACCTCCTTAAAGTTTGAAAAATGGATTGAAAGTCTTTTGCCAAGTCGGATATACTTTCACTTCAAATTGAAGGACCCTTCCCCAAGACCGATTGCTAGATCCCCACCTGAGTTTAGGTGCGCGAATAAATAGTTAAATTTTTGTATAGCAACTATACAAAAAAGTTGACCAATTCTGATCAAATTACAAAAAAATGTTTAATCTAAAATAAAATGCAGCTGGCATAAACTTGAACACGAAATTTTAATACATATATAAATTAATTTTCTATCATGTATTTATGTGTTTCAAGTAGAATACACATTTATGAGAAATGTGCTCAAAATTGGTCCACGATTTCATATAGCTACCATACTAGAAATTGAACCTGCGCAGGCTATTGGCTTTTCCAGAATTCTGGCACATTTGATTTGATGAAGGGACATCGGTACCATTTCAGAAATTCGTTGATATGGGAAGAAGTTATGGATATAAAAGATATGGGATGAAATCAGCTAATATAATTAAATATTCTCGCCTCAATAATTGCATTTAATTGCAAAAGATTTATTTAATGGAATAATTTTGGACTATCGACTGTGCACTATAGTTCTGGCAAATGGTTCCAAATGGTTTCAGTCAATATTTGCAACTCCTGGAAACAATGTGTTACCGGTGTTTAAATTGGTTTGCTTTCAGTGTATCCCTTTTTACAACTTTATGGCTTATGTTTCTAGGATCCATTTTTGTTATCAAAGAACAAAGTGGCAAGTATCCAAAATCTAGTGAAAATATTAAAAAAAAATTTTTTAAATATTTTATTCTATTAAGAGCTCTTTGGTATGACGTATTTTGTATGGGCAATACATAATTTTACTGGTCTTATTCTGTTAAAATCCAAACTAAAGGTAGCTTTAAAGTAAAATTATTAGATTAATATATTAAAGTTAATATTTTTTTATTAGGTTTTATTGCTAGCTTGGATATGTATAACCAGTGGGCTACTCATATTATATGGAATTTTTATCACATGGCTTGTGGTAATTTCAAATTATAAACCTGAAACATTTGGGATTTTCTTATTTGGTAAATATTTGGATATTCCTTAAAAGATATAAAAAATTGAATAACTATTGAAACAATTTTTAGGTTATGCGCTTATTGTTATATTGTTTTTATTTAGACAATATGAGAAACTTACTGTTTTAGAGTCAAATGAACGAGATGCTGAACTGTCATAAAATAATCCGAAATCTGATGTTGCTGTGGTTTTTTAAAATGAATTTAAAAAGTTGGATGTAATTTGAAAGAATTAAATAAAAAATAAGTATTTTTGTATGGCAGCTGTGTAAAATAATGTATCCATTTTGACCAAACTTCACACAAATGTGTATGTGCTTCATTTTGGTCAAATAATCGAATTATGGAAGTGCCATTAATACTCATTACAAAAGCTTAAATAAATTGCCTAACTTAAAGCCTCAACTCAACCAAGTTGTCTAATTTCGTATTGCTTTCAGTCGAATTTCACAACTCCCAGGATAAGGATGTTCGGAATAATATGTAACATTTGCTTTAAAACTTTTGCCTGCCTTGTATCGGTTTTTACCTCAATTTTACTGACTGTATTAGGAATTCTCACATACTTTCTATCCCATAAAGGCGAGTATTTTCTTGCTTAATTAAATTAATTAAAATTAACAAAATATATTTTGGAAAATATTCTTTTAGATTCGTTTTTCTTAGACATATCTTACTTTGTATGGATGATACATAGTTTGGCTGGCGTTATTTTTTTAAGAGTTGAACGAAAGGTTATTAATTAATGGAATACTTTTTAAATATCATAATTAATTTCTTAATTTCTTAATAGATTGAATATTTAGTTTTAGTTTGGTTAGCTACGACTTGTACTCTAATCGTGAGTTATTCAGGAATTATCATATGGAAAGTGCTAAATCTTAATTATAGACCAGATGTGATTGGGTTTATTACTTATGGTAAATATTAATTATTAACTAATTAATATTATTATTAACTAATTAAGCAATTTGTAGGTTGCTCAATTTTGGTTGTAATTTTAGTGTTTGGAGCTTATAGGGAAGCAGATATCGAACTGCCACCAAATAATATTACACGACCTGTTGTTCAGGCTTTTTGAAAAATCCTTATCACAAGATTTTTAGCATCATCATTTGCTAGAATTCCAAATTTTTATATATGTTTTATTTTTTATAAGTCACAGGTCCTAAGCGAATAAAGCCATTGAAACAAATTTATTTAAAATTTCAAGAAATGATAAAATTGGGATTAAAAAAAAAATTAAATAATAAAAGATAAATTTTTTAAATAAAAATTAATTTTTACCTTTTTTTATTTTTTTGCAATCGTTTAATAGCAATTTACGAAAGTTAAATCTTACTTTAAAAATTTAAAATTTTTAAATAATAAAATCAAATAAAATTTTTAAATACAAAATAAAAATATTTTTTTACCTTTATTTTTATTTTTTTCTCTCGATTAATCAATTGAATTGACGGTTACGATTTTTATGTTTATTGCATATTTTTTTTAAATCCTATTATACAGGGTTGCCACAGAAAACCAATTCGATTCAATTTCGATACAATTCCAATTCTTGATGCCACATACATGACTAACAGCGGTTTTAAAACCTAAGTCGCGTGAGTTAAGGGAATTCCTAAAAAACTTTACGCGCGTTTTTCTCGGAACCATCTTTTCATCAGAATTTAAAACAGTTAAGTGCTATTCTTTCGATGCCCTTCATTTAAAGCATGTTTGAAAGGATATAATTTTGAAAGGCTTATGCTAAAAATATACTAGAACATTTTTTAAATTGAAGCAAAAAAATAGTCTTGGCTGCAATAAAAGCTGAAATTAAGAATGCACAAGGTGATTTTTTAAATTCGATAGTTCTATCGATAGTTTAAGTCAATCGAAAATCAGCTGTTCTAATAACGCTGCTCTCCTCGCTTCTCAAAACTGGAACTTAAGAAGCAAATAATTTTTGTTATTACTTACTTTTTTAAATTATTTTTATTATTGTTCTGCGTTATATTTTTTTAGTTTGTTTTTTATAATACATTCATTTTTAACATTCTAGCTTTGGATTTTAGATTATTCTTCAGTTTCAAATCGGTCTTGGCTTTAATGGGAACACGCTGAGTGGGCTCCCAAGCAGTAGTCGCTCTGCTAGTAGTACCCATAACTTTTACATCTGTAAAGCAGCTCAAAATGTCATACAAACCGATTTTAATTTTTTCCTTACTTGGATGCATCTATTTTTAAGAGTCTATTTTTTGGGCAATTACATATTACCAGCTTTCAGAAATTTTGCATAGTTTAAAAATAATCTAATTTTACTATAATACTATGCGTAATATTAGACGATTTTTGGTAAGCCTTAACGCGGAAGTGGGATACTATCGATAGTTTAGTCCGAAATTTCCTAAACGATTTTAATAAAATTTTGATAAATAGGTGTTTATATCGTTCCTAAATTGAAGAAATCCATGTATTACCTTTAAAAATATATATTGTCAATTATAAAGCGGATGACTTGGATTTTTAAAAACCTAAAGTGCAGTTCCGCAAAATTCAAAGAATTTGACACTTTGGAAAAATTTATTGACCACTCCAGAAATGACGAAAAAAATTCGCAAAATCTATTATTTGGAAATTACCCAAACGATTTAAATACAATTTTTTAAACTCCGAGCATGTATTTTCCTAACTAAAAGAGGTCAGTTGATTGCGTCAAGATGATATAGTGATCTATAGAATGGACGACTTGGATATTTAAGCACTTAAAATTGTAGTTCCGCTGGCTGTCGATAAGTCGATAACTAATCGGAATTTGGCAATAAAATTTGTCATGGTTACCAAATATGTTATAAATATTGGAAAAGTTTGGGGGAAAAGTGAACCGCTTCACTTATTTCTGTTTATATATTAAAAATTGTACAATAATAATTTTAATTTTTTAATATACAATAGCATACATTTTTTATTGTAAGTACCTAGAAATCGATTTGATGAAAAAACAATTCCTCCCAAACCAGTCCGTCTGACCACAACAAAAAGACCAACGACAATCGAATAATATGAATCAATTATATCTGCAGTAAAAATAATTGAAATCAAATTGCAAGAGATTAATTAAGTGAAAAATTTTCGGGGACACATTTATTCATTGGGTAAATTCGAAATTAAGGACTCCAGTTGGAAACTTCAGAGCAAATATGTGTAACTTCTTTATAAATATTTTTGCCTTTGTTGTATTCCTCATTACCACATTTAATATTCTTTTGTATAAATCGATCATATCGGACACAATAGATAGTAAGTATCCCAAAAATTGTTTTTTTGTTTTTTTAAATATATACATAGCTGCTTTACACCACCTTTTGGCTTTTATATCTACAAACATAAACAGAGGACGATTGGGAGAGTAAGTATTTCCAAAATATTATTTTTTTAAAATCAAATCTTTCAAAGATTCCGTCTAGCTCTATCTGACGTCATAGTGCATATATACTATAGTTTGTGGATAATACACAGTTGTACTGGATTTATTTTTTTAAACAAAAATGGAGGTATTTTAAAAAATAAAAAAATGTATTCTTTATGAGAAAAAGGCTTATTTATTTTAATAGATTACACATTTATTATATATTTGGCTGCTAATAACTTCGCTTCTGCTCATATCTGCTGCGGTAGTTTTAAAAAAGCTGATATTAAGTGGTAAAGATTTCCATGAAATATTTGCGTTATTTTCTTTTGGTAAGTATTGACAAAGATCTTTATTTAATGCCTAAATTTATAAAATAAATTTTATTTTTATAGGTTGTGTAGTTGGGGTTGTATGTTTGCTTATATGGCAACTTCGTAAGATTAAGTTTGAACGCGATTTGGAGCAGACGCCAAATAACAATTCAGACAGTAAAATTGGGCGAACCACCCAAAAAGTTGAAATAATAATTGCCTAATTACTTTTGTATTATTCTTGCTAAAATTCTAAATTAATTAACTTTATTCAAAATAATTATTGCAATATTTAAAAAATATGTTTGTTAAGATTAATGATATTTAAATATATAAAAACCTTTTTTTTTTAAGTTTGGAAAATTCTGATACGTTATAAAAAATACGTTTACGCAATGCGTACTTATATACATGACCAGGGCCGTTAAATATAATATAAGGCCCCCGGAGGAAATCCCGGATCCGGGTCCCTATAATTATAACATATTGTCGTTGGTCGATGGTATAGGGTTGTTTTCCCCAATGGCGGTATTTGTGGCGTCGTCGCCCGCAAGCAGCTTGTTGAAACGTTCCCTTCGTAACCTCAGCGTACACTGCGTATCTGTAACCAGATTCCCATCTACGTCTCGGCAGTTTGAGTGAGTTCTAGTCACTCACTTTTTTAAAATATTCAAAAACCTACTTAGACTTACCATTTACAATGGCAAAAATCGTTAGTTTTCTTCTAACCAAATGTGAGTTTTTGGAGTCGAAGATTCCTTTTTTGACACATATTTTTAATTTTTTGGGAAACTGACAAAATATTGCTTAAATCGATGAATATTTGAATTTTTCATTGCTCCCAAGTACTGTAAAATTTAATAAAACTTCGCAACAGGAAAAGAAAAAAATACTCAAAAGCGTCCTTTGGCGGCACTCAAATTTAAAAATAATTTTATTCCAATTTTGTTAGATACAATTTTATTGTCAGTCTGGCTTCGAAAAGCAAAATTTAATAAAATATTAGTTTTTAATTTGATTTCCCATGTTACCAATTTTACCAAACAAACAAGATTAGCCTTCACAATCCCAAAAACACATTGCATTATGAATAACTACACTGCCTCAAATTATCCAAACATAACTAGTTTTGCAATGGTTCAAAAAAGAATACTCGCGGGATAGAACAAAATGGCAAGGTAAAATTTATCTGTCTTTTGTGGAAAGAGAAGAATTTCTAAATAATAAAAATGGCTAAATACGCATAAGTTTCAATAAATATTGTTGATCCGGACTTTTCCATTAAGGACATATTGGGTGGCGTCATCTAAACGCAATATATAATAATAATATATAATATAAAAATTTTTTGAGTTTTTATAATTCGTTAATTAATTATTTTAAATAAAGTTAATTATTATTATTTAGAATTTTAACAAGAATAACACAAAAGTAATTAGGCAATTATTATTTCAACATTTTGGGTGGGTCGTCTAATTTTACTGTCTAAATTGTTATTAAGCGTCTGCTCCAAATCGCGTTCAAAATTAATCTTACAAAGTTGCCATATAAGCAAACATACAACCCCAACTGCGCAACCTATAAAAATATAAATAATTTAATAAATTAAGTCATTAAATAAAGATCTTTGTCAATACTTACCAAAAGAAAATGCCGCAAATATTTCATGGAAATCTTTACCACATAATATCAGCTTTGTCAAAATTACCGCAGCAGATATGAGTAGAAGCGAGTATTATCAGCCAAATATATAAAAAAAGTGAAATCTATTAAAATAAATAAGCCTTCATGTTAACTTTTCTTATAAAGAATATTTTTTTTATTTTTTAATATACCTCCATTTTTGTTTTAAAAAAAATAAC
Source organism: Chymomyza amoena (assembly GCA_037043745.1). NCBI lineage: Eukaryota > Metazoa > Arthropoda > Insecta > Diptera > Drosophilidae > Chymomyza > Chymomyza amoena. Next base: position 30,790 of record JBAMAX010001792.1, read on the forward strand.
TCCAGTACAGCTGTGTATTATCCACATAGAATAGTACATACGCAGTATGATGTCAGATAGAGCTAGACGGATCGATCTTTGAAAGATTTAATTTAAAAAAAATATTATTTTGGGAATACTTACGCTCCCAATTGTCCTCTATTTATGTTTGTAGATATAGTAGCCAAAAGGTGGTGTAAAGAAGCTGCATACTTTAAAAAAATATTAATTTGGGAATACTTACCATCTGTTTTGACCCATATGTACGGTTCAGACAACAAAATTGCAGGTGTGGTAATAAGGAATACAGCAAAGGCAAAAATATTTGAAAAGAAGTTACACATATTTGCTCCGAAGCTTCCAGCTAGAGTCCTTAATTTCGAATAAAGCCAATGAATAAATGTGTCCAATAGAACCCCTGAAATTTCTCACTGTATTAATCTCTTGCAATTTCATTTCAATTATTTTTACTGCAGATATAATTGATTCATATTCGATTGTCCATGGTCGATTTGTTATGGCCAGACGGACTAGTTTGGGTGGAGTTGTTTTTTCATCAAATAGGTCATTCATTATTCATAGGCATTTACAATAAAAAATTAATGCCATATTAAAAAATTAAAATTATTTAAATTGTAATTATATGAACTGATAATATACATAAATTATTTTACTTTGCCCCGCCAAATTTCTACGATTTGAATGACATATACAATAGTAACCATGTCAAAATTTATTGCCAAATTCCGATTAGTTAACGATTTATCGATAACCGAAAACCGCGTTTTTCTTTTTTAAACTTTTCTTTGACAAGCCATATCTTCTAAACGAATAAAGACATTGTCGCGAATTTTTTTACCACGACAGACAAAATATTAAAATTAAAAAATCATTTTTTTTTTAAGTTTTATTCATTTTTAGTTTTTAATTTGTAAAGTTTCGTGTTTTGAATTTAAGCGCATAAGTAACAATAACAATTTTGTTTTGAAAATAGCAGATCACTTTTGAATTTAAAAATTAAAAACTTAAAATGTAAACAAATTTTTAAAAATCTTAAAAAAAAATACTCGAATACTCTCAATTGTTATTTGGCATTTGCTCCAAATCGCGTTCAAAATTAATCTTACAAAGATGAAATATAAGCAGACAATCAACCGAAACTGCATAACCTATAGAAATTTAATTTAATTAATAAATTAAGCATTTAATTTCTTTTTATATACTTACCAAAAGAAAATACCGCAAATATTTTATCGAAATCTTTTCTTAATATAAACTCTTTCAAAATTACCGCAGCAGGTATAAGTAGAAGCGAAGTTATTATAAGCCAAATGTATAATAAATGCGTAATCTACAATTAGTAATAATATTAAAACAAATAAGTTAAAATTTCTAATATATATTTTTTTTATATTTAAATATACCTCCATTTTTGTTTTAAAAAATATAACTCCAGTGCAACTGTGTATTATCCACATACTATAGTATATACGCAGTACATAGTCAAATAGAGCTAGACGGAATCTTTGAAAGATTTGATTTAAAAAAATATTATTTTAGGAATACTTACCCTTCCAATTGTCCTCTGTTTAGGTTTGTAAATATAAAAGCCAAAAGTTGGTGTAAGGCAGCTACATATTAAAAAAAATATTATTTTGTGGATACTTACGTACTATATGGCCCCATATGTACAATTCAAAAAAAGAAATTACAATTGTGGTAATAAGGAAAACCTGAAAGGCAAAAATATTTAAAAAGAAGTTACACATGTTTGTTCTGAAGCTTCCAGCTGGAATCCTTAATTTCGAATAAAGCAAATGAATAAATGTGTTCAATAGAACCCCCAAAATTTATCTCATTATTAAACTTTAGCAATTCTATTGCAATTATATTTACTGCAAATGTTATTGATTCCTATTTGTTGTGACTAGACGGACTGGTTTGGGAAGAGTTGTTTTTTCATCAAATCGATTTATAGGTATTTGCGGTATTTATAATAAAATATTAATGCTATGTTAAAATAATAAAATTATTAAAATTAAATTATATAAATTGATAGTATACAACAAAAAACAAAATTTTATGATCTTTACATCGGCGAAAATAAGTGAAGCGGTCCATTTTTCCCCCAAAGTTCTCCAATTTTTACTTAGCGACTAGCCAACAGTAGCCACGTCAAATATTGTGGCAAAATTCCGATTATTTATCAAGCTATCGATAACTGCAAGTTGCTTTTTTCATTTATAGACTTGCCTTTGACAAGCTAAATCTCCTAAATGAATAAAGATATTGTCGCGAATTTATTTTATCGTGACAAATAAAATAATAAATTAAAAAACTTATAATTTTTTTAAGATTTTTTGTTTATTAATTTTTATTATTTTTAGATTTTAATTTTTAAATTCAAAACACTTTTATTTTATTATTTTTAATGTTGCAATTTTTATGACCTTTGACCTTAAATATCTGGGGGTTATAGTAGATAAATATTGTTTTTTCAAAGAAGAAGATCACTTTTGAATTCGAAAATTAACTAAAAAAGATAAAAAATTAAAAAAAAAAAATAATATTGTATAATTTTTTCATATTGTATTTAAGATAATCTCAATTTAAGATCATCTTAATATTATTAATATGTGCAGACGCGATAATGATACATTAGCGCTTTTTTTTAAGTAGGAGATCTCTTTTGAATTTAAAAATTAAAAACTAAAATGATAAAAAATAAATAAATAAAAATAAAGTTGATAAATATCTGTCATATATTTATTGGTCTAGAAAATGATGGCTTGTTAAAGAAAAGTCTAAAAATAAAACACACGATTTTCAGTTATCGATAAATAACACAGGTCAACATGGTTCAGTTGTTGGAAAGCTAAGAGTAATTTCCGAAGTAATTTGGTGCGTAGAATCCGAATCCGGAGTCAGAACTGGCCCCATTAAGATATTTGAGGTTATGTACCCAAAAAATGGCGATTTTTTCCTACATTTGAGGTTATGTACAGCAAAGCCATAACTTTGCGAAAAAAAATCGTAATTGATCTCTAGAACCCTTAAATTAAAGAGATGTAAGAGTTGTACTAAATGATGTAACTGGAGAGAAAGACCGCAAAAATTTTTTGCGCCCTGTACAAAACCTCAAATGTAGGAAAAACGCCGTTTTTTGGGTACATAACCTCAAATATCTCAAAATCCTGACGTGATGGGCCAGTTCTGACGCCGGATTCGGATTCTACGCACCAAAATTCGGAATACTAGCTTTCCAACAACTCACATGACCCCTGTATTTGTAGACCTGTGTTATTTATAAAATTTTTTTTTTATTAACTTCAGGTTAAACTTGATTCAAGTATATTATTATGCCAATCAAGATTATTTTTATTGTATTCAAGTATATTACAATATGAACTTAGTTCAAGATCAATATCAAATTTTTAATCACAATCGTAAGAACTTTTTTCAAGAACATTTCATTCCATATAAAGTATTTTGTTACCTCAATTTAAATTTAAAATATTCTTGAAATAACTTTTTTTCCTATTTCGAAAACATTTCGTTCTTATTTTTTAAGAAGCCATGTTCTTAATTCAAGAATTTTGGGCGTACTTATTTAAAGGGTAAATATGAACTTGATTCAAGATGAAAAAATTGTGAATTGAAATCTTGGAAACTTGTTTTAAGGATATTTCATACTCATTTGAAGTATTTTGTTATCTCAAATTAAGTTTAAAATATACTTAAATTATGACTATTTTAACCTATTTCAAGAAATTTGTGTCCTTTTCTTTTAAGAAAACATGTACTTAATTCAAGAATTTTGGACTTAAAATCGAAATACTTGCTGTGAGATTGAAATTCTATCATACTTTTCAGGATTTTCGTAATTGAACCCAAATCAAGTATGGATTTTAAGGCATACTTTAATTTTAAGTTAAATATTATAAATCAATGGTTTTTGTTCAATATTTCCCTAAAAATTTTTAATTTAATTTAATGTTGATTGTATAAGATATAAGATTCCAAATATTTTAATAACAAATTAAAGGGTATAAAATTAAAGTAAATTAAAATTAAGAACGCAATAGTTGATTTTTTTTCTCAGTGTGAAAATTAAGAGCGGAAAACGATAATGAAGAAAGTTTATATGTTTTCGTTCTTGCGGGGTCTCAATTTCACTTTTTTTCTCGATATCTGCTCATATTATTCCTGCACTTTGTTGGCACAGCTCTTTGTATCTATCGATAATAATCTTAACTAATTATTTCACATCGTTTTTCGTTTAGTTCAAAAATTAGTAGTTCTTTAATATAAATTTTTTTTTGGGCAAGACATAAAGCTTACAAAAAATTCGTTTCAAACCACAATATATTTTTGAAAATGGGTTCTTACTTGATGTAGGTTATACTTGCCATCTAGATGCAGAACTGCCCAAAACCAATGCACACTAAGACAAAAAGTGCTGTCAAGGAATTCGAAAAAAGCAAAAGCAATTTTTTTTAATGGAATTCAGAGCATTGAAAATGTGGTTTCAAAAGAAATTCGAATATTTTCTTCAATTTCAATTACAATTTATAAAAAAAGGCAAATGATCCATAAAGACTTTTATTGTTATAGTAAAATAAAATATTTCAAAAACATTTTCGCAATCCTATTTTAATTCCATTTCTGAATAAAAAATAACAGTCGGTGGTTTTCGATTTTTTTCAACATCTGGATCATTTGGTGCAACAGCTGTACTTTTTATATACTTTCTCAGCAGTAAAAGTGTTACCAAAATTGTGCAGCCTATAAAAAAATTTAGAATTGATTAGTAGTAAATATTTTTTATAGTTTAACCATCTTTATATTTACCAAAAGAAATAAGCCCATATTTCAAATAAGGTATATCGCGCGTACTATTCATATACCATACAAAGATTGGGAAAAAAGGAATGACTAGACAAGCGGTTAGTAATAGCCAAACCAACAATAAAAATGAAATCTTAAAAAAAAATTACGATTTTAATACAACTTTTTAAAAATGTTTACCTAACAATCACCTGAAGATTAACTTTTAATAAAATAACTCCAGTAAAACTATGTATTGTCCATAGAGTAGAGTTGAGATCCATGTCTAAGTTCTCTATTTTTTCAAATATATTAGTATTATAATGTATTATTATATGAGAATATTAATAAGTAGGTTATATATACTTGCCATCTAGATACATAAGTGCCCAAACCAGATTTATACTAAGGAATAAGGTGCTGACAGGGAATACAATAAAAGCAAAGGATACTAAAAATACTTCACACATTGTTCCTTAGACGCTCCTAGGAGTACTATAGGCCGACTGAATACAATATTAAATAAGCCAACTTGGATAAGCTATAAATTGGCTATAAGTCTTTATCATTTGTTTAAGCTTTTGCAGTTAGTCTTAATTACTTGAAGTGCAAATATAATTATTATATGCCATTCGATTATTCATTTAAAAATAATAAATTATAGGTTTATCTGTTTTGAATAGG
>JBAMAX010001793.1:0-189767 GCA_037043745.1 Chymomyza amoena
TAAGACAAAAAGTGCTGTCAAGGAGTTCGAAAAAAGCAAAAGCAATTTTTTTGAATGGAAATCAGAGCATTGTGGTTTCAAAAGAAATTCGAATATTTAATTCGTTTTTGTTCTCTGCAGCTCATTCGATTACAATTTATAAAAAAGGCAAATGATCCATAAAGACTTTTATTGTTATAGTAAAATTAAATATTTCAAAAGCATATTCGCAATCCTATTTTAATACCATTTCTGAATAAAAAATAACTGTCGGTGGTTTTCGATTTTTTTCAACATCTGGATCATTTGGTGCAACAGCTGTACTTTTTATATACTTTCTCAGCAGTAAAAGTGTTACCAAAATTGTGCAACCTACAAAAAAATTTAGATTTAATTAGTAGTATTTTTTTCTATTTTAACCATCTTTATATTTACCAAAAGAAATAAGCCCATATTTCAAATAAGGTATATCGCGCGTACTATTCATATACCATACAAACATTGGGAAAAATGGAATGACTAGACAAGCGGTTAGTAATAACCAAACCAACAATAAAAATGAAATCTTTAAAGAAATAACGATTTCAATACAACTTTTTAAAAAATGTTTACCTAACAATCACCTGTAGCTTAACTTTTAATAATATAACTCCAGTTGAACTATGTATTGTCCAAAGAGTAGAGTTTAAATCCATGTCTGAGTTCTCTATTTTTTTCAAATATATTAGTATTGTTATTATTATATTAGTATTATTATATGAGAATAGGTTATATATGAGTAGGTTATATATACTTGCCATCTAGATTCATAAGTGCCCAAAACAGATTTATACTAAGGCATAAGGTGGTGACAAGGAATGCAATAAAAGCAAAGGATACTACAAATACTTTACACATTGTTCCTTAGACGTTCCTAGGAGTAGTATATGCCGACTGAATCCAACATTAAATAAGCCAACTTGGATAAGCTATATATTGGCTATAAGTCTATATAATTTATTTAAGGTTTGGTGCAGTTAAAATTAATTACTTAAAGTGAAAATATAATTATTATATGACATTCGATTACTCACCTAAAAAGATTAAATTATGGGATTATCTGTTTTGAATAGGTTATTTATTGTATTTGTATACTATATATATCGGGAAATATTTTAATTCGAGATCTTCGTTTTTTGATTTTTATACCCTGTACCGTATGGTACCAAGGGTATATTAAGTTTGTGCAAGCCGAAAATGTATGTAACATATAGAAGGAGACGTCGGAGACACCCCAAAGTTACCTAAAATATGATCAGGGTGAAAAGAGAAGTCGATATACCCATGTCCGTCTGTCCGTCTGTCCGTCTGTCCGTGTGAACGCCTAGATCTCAGAGATGGTAAGAGCTAGAGTTACCAAACTTTCACATTAGATCCCATATTATTCCATAGGAGGCAAGTTTATTTTATTTTTTTGATATCGGGGATAAATTATATAGCTCCCATGGGGGGGTTTGAGACGATCTCGACAAAAAAAAAAGCGTTTTAGATGAATAATTCGTTTGTTTATGAAGATATCGTAACGAAATTTGGTATTCGAAAGTTTTTTATAATTCCCAATCACTGTACCAAATTTGATCAAAATCGGTTGACTATATCATATAGCTCCCATAGGACCGATCGGCCAAAATAACTTTTTTAAGGAAAAATTCGCTATATTTCGTTTTTTAATAAAGATATCGTAACCAGATTTGGCGTTTGGAAATTTTTTAGACCACTTAAGCAATGTGCCAAATTTGAACAAAATCGGTTGACTATATCATATAGCTCCCATAGGTCCGATCTTCCAAAAAATCGATTTTTTAACAAAATTTGTTGTGTTTCGTTTGTTTGTTAAGATATTGCGACCAAATTTGACATTCGTGAGTATTTTATAGTTCCTAAGCGCTGTACTAAATTTAATCCAAATCGTTTGACTAGATCATGTAGCTCCCATAGGACCAATCGGTTCAAAAACACGATTTTTATACAAAATTCGATGTGTTTTGTTTGTTTGTAAAGATATTTGAAATAAATTTGGCATTCAGATCTTTTTAAGGTATTTAAGCACTGTGTCAAATTTTATTGAAATCGGTTGACTATATCATATAGCTCCCATAGGAACGATCGGTCAAAAAAATTTTTTGCTTAAAAATTCTTCTGTTTTTGGTTTTTTGTGAAGAAATCGGACTTTATTACATGCTAGTGGTACAGGGTATCCTAAAGTCATCCGCGCCAAACTTTCCGTACGCCATTTTTTTATTTACAAATTGTATTTTAAATTTTTATTTAAAAATCATTAATTTTAATAGTATATAATTTTTTTTAATAATTTTAAATCAATTTAAAAAAATTAAATAATGAAAAAATTTATTGTTATATAAAAAATAAATTTTTTTATTTACAAATTTTATTTACCATATTTTATCACGTATGTGAAAGTCAACGCATATAAAAAATTCGCCTGCAAACCACAAAAAAAGTTATTTTCATGAAATTGACAGATTTCAAAATGTGGTTTCAAAAGAAATTCATAAATTCTGCAGCTCTTTCGATTAAAACATATAAAAAAGGCACAAAGCATAAAGTTTTTTATTGTTCACATTTTCACAATCCTTTTTATATAATTATTTTCCTATCTATTTTTATACCCTGTACCGTATGGTACCAAGGGTATATTAAGTTTGTGCAAGCCGAAAATGTATGTAACATATAGAAGGAGACGTCGGAGACACCCCAAAGTTACCTAAAATATGATCAGGGTGAATAGAGAAGTCGATATACCCATGTCCGTCTGTCCGTCTGTCCGTCCGTCCGTCTGTCCGTCTGTCCGTCTGTCCGTCCGTCCGTGTGAACGCCTAGATCTCAGAGATGGTAAGAGCTAGAGTTACCAAACTTTCACATTAGATCCCATATTATTCCATAGGAGGCAAGTTTATTTTATATTTTTGATATCGGGGATAAATTATATAGCTCCCATGGGGGTGTTTGAGACGACCTCGACAAAAAAAAGCGTTTTAGATGAATAATTCGTTGTTTATGAAGATATCGTAACGAAATTTAAATAACTTTTTTAAAGAAAAATTCGCTATATTTCGTTTTTTAATAAAGATATCGTAACCAGATTTGGCGTTTGGAAATTTTTTAGACCACTTAAGCAATGTGCCAAATTTGAACAAAATCGGTTGACTATATCATATAGCTCCCATAGGTCCGATCTTCCAAAAAATCGATTTTTTAACAAAATTTGTTGTGTTTCGTTTGTTTGTTAAGATATTGCGACCAAATTTGACATTCGTGAGTATTTTATAGTTCCTAAGCGCTGTACTAAATTTAATCCAAATCGTTTGACTAGATCATATAGCTCCCATAGGACCAATCGGTCCAAAAACACGTTTTTTATACAAAATTCGATGTGTTTTGTTTGTTTGTAAAGATATTTGAAATAAATTTGGCATTCAGATCTTTTTTAAGGTATTTAAGCACTGTGTCAAATTTTATTGAAATCGGTTGACTATATCATATAGCTCCCATAGGAACGATCGGTCAAAAAAATTTTTTGCTTAAAAATTCTTCTGTTTTTGGTTTTTTGTGAAGAAATCGGACTTTATTACATGCTAGTGGTACAGGGTATCCTAAAGTCATCCGCGCCAAACTTTCCGTACGCCATTTTTTTATTTACAAATTGTATTTTAAATTTTTATTTAAAAATCATTAATTTTAATAGTATATAATTTTTTTTAATAATTTTAAATCAATTTAAAAAAATTAAATAATGAAAAAATTTATTGTTATATAAAAAATAAATTTTTTTATTTACAAATTTTATTTACCATATTTTATCACGTATGTGAAAGTCAACGCATATAAAAAATTCGCCTGCAAACCACAAAAAAAGTTATTTTCATGAAATTGACAGATTTCAAAATGTGGTTTCAAAAGAAATTCATAAATTCTGCAGCTCTTTCGATTAAAACATATAAAAAAGGCACAAAGCATAAAGTTTTTTATTGTTCACATTTTCACAATCCTTTTTATATAATTATTTTCCTATCTATTTTTATACCCTGTACCGTATGGTACCAAGGGTATATTAAGTTTGTGCAAGCCGAAAATGTATGTAACATATAGAAGGAGACGTCGGAGACACCCCAAAGTTACCTAAAATATGATCAGGGTGAATAGAGAAGTCGATATACCCATGTCCGTCTGTCCGTCTGTCCGTCCGTCCGTCTGTCCGTCTGTCCGTCTGTCCGTCCGTCCGTGTGAACGCCTAGATCTCAGAGATGGTAAGAGCTAGAGTTACCAAACTTTCACATTAGATCCCATATTATTCCATAGGAGGCAAGTTTATTTTATATTTTTGATATCGGGGATAAATTATATAGCTCCCATGGGGGTGTTTGAGACGACCTCGACAAAAAAAAGCGTTTTAGATGAATAATTCGTTGTTTATGAAGATATCGTAACGAAATTTAAATAACTTTTTTAAAGAAAAATTCGCTATATTTCGTTTTTTAATAAAGATATCCTAACCAGATTTGGCGTTTGGCAATTTTTTAGACCACTTTAGCAATGTGCCAAATTTGAACAAAATCGGTTGACTATATCATATAGCTCCCATAGGTCCGATCTTCCAAAAAATCGATTTTTTAACAAAATTTGTTGTGTTTCGTTTGTTTGTTAAGATATTGCGACCAAATTTGACATTCGTGAGTATTTTATAGTTCCTAAGCACTGTACTAAATTTAATCCAAATCGTTTGACTAGATCATATAGCTCCCATAGGACCAATCGGTCCAAAAACACGTTTTTATTCAAAATTCGATGTGTTTTATTTGTTTGTAAGGATATTTGAAATAAATTTGGCATTCATATCTTTTTTAAGGTATTTAAGCACTGTGTCAAATTTTATTGAAATCGGTTGACTATATCATATAGCTCCCATAGGAACGATCGGTCAAAAAAAATTTTTTGCTTAAAAATTCTTCTGTTTTTGGTTTTTTGTGAAGAAATCGGACTTTATTACATGCTAGTGGTACAGGGTATCCTAAAGTCGTCCGCGCCCGACTTTACGTCCGCCATTTTTTAATTAAATTTACAAAATACAAAATAAAATAATCATACCAGTATGTAGGGATTACAGAGCGTATGCTTAATATTAGTTCATTTGCATCAGATGGCTGCCTTCGGTAAGCAGCTCAATATATTGTCATACAAATCGATTTTAATTTTTTCCATACCTGGATGCATCCATTTTTAAGATTCTATTTTCTTGGGCAATTACATATTACCAGCTTTCAGAAATTTTGCATAGTTGAAAAATAATCACATTTAACTATAATACTGTTCGTATGCGTAATAGTAGACGCAGTTTGGTAAGCCTTAACATGGAAGTGGGATACTATCGATAGTTTAGTCCAAAATTTCCTAAACGATTTTAATAAAATTTTGATAAATAGAAGAAATCAATGGATTACCTTAAAAAATATGTTGTCAAGCGGTTAAATTGGAGTTTTAAGAACCTAAATAAATAAAATAATAAAAAAGTACACAAAATCTATTATTCAGAAATTAGCCAAACGATTTTAATAAAATTTTTTAAATACCGAGTATTTACTTTTCTAACTAAAAGAGGTCTGTTTATTGCGTCAAAATGATATAGTGATCTATAGACTGGACGACTTGGATTTTTAAGAACCTAAAACTAGTTCCACTGGCTTGAAAAAATACAAGCCCTCGAAAAAATGTGTGACCACTCCAGAAAAGTTGAAAAAAAATGTTTTACCGTCGAAACGGTGTTCTACGGTGGAATACCCTGTACCCTTTCTTCGAAAATTTTGTTCTCCATATTCCTATTAAGAACTTTCCAATTGAAATTAATTTTTAAAATTTGTATATTTTGACTATAACTCTGCTGTATATATCCGATTTTGTGGGACACACATATGCGTGGGGATCCATAAGGCATCACTCTGTTAAAACTCAGATGAAAATATTAAACGGTGTGGCCAAAAACCGCCAAATTCTTCTGGGGGGATCGGGGAAAGATATTGACATGATTCAACAAACTTCATCTGAGGAAATATGCGCACCAGCTGGTAAAGTTTGGAGTTTCTAGCTCTTCTAGTCGCCGAGATATAGAAGAGCTCGTCCGTCTGACGGACGGACGGCCGGACGGACATGACTCAATCGCTGCCCGAGGCTATGATAAGCATTTTGGTATAAAGGACTTGGGGTCTGCCACGCCTCCTTCTGACCGTTACATACATTGCACATATTACATATATAAGAAGAAACATGTTTGACGTGTTACGGGTGTTAGATGTTGTTCTGTAGACAGAAACGTTGCCGCAAAGGGATTGAATGGTAGTTTCTGTGGGGCATGAGTTTATTAGAGATGCGAGCTCTCTTAAGAATACTTAAGTTCGTCCATACACCTTTTTAGAGAGTCATGAAAGTCAACTAATCCAAAAATCTTATGATTGTCTAGATAAGCTAACTAGAAAATCTTACAATGTTTATAACCTTTAAGATTATTCAAAAAGTTTGGGCAGGACAACGTCTGCGGGACCACTAGTTGTTATATAAAAAATTAAATTTTTTTATACAATTCATGTTATTTATTTTTATGTAAGACATAAACCATCTATGTGTAAGTCAACGCATATAAAAATTTCGTTTTCAAACCACATACAAATTTTATTTTAAGAAATTTAGAGCTTTGAAAATGTAGTCTCAAAAAAAATTCGAATATTCTCTCCGTTTTTGTTTTTCGCAGCTCTTTCGATTACAAAAACGGCACATCCAGCATAAAGTTTTTTATTGCTCACATTTTCACAATCCTATTACAAAAATATTTTCCAAGCTATTTTTCTTTTTTTTTTTGTAATTATAAACATTTTTTTTATATAACATTTTCTTAATAAAAAATAACATTCGCAGATTTTCGATTTTTTTCAACATCTACATCTACATCATTAGGTGCAACAGTCGTAGTTTTTATATATTTTATCACCAATAAAAGTTTCACCAAAATTGTACAAACTAAAAGTTATTTAATTAATTAGTAATATTTTTTTTTAGTTTGAATACGATAATAATATTTACCAAAAGAAGTAAGGCAATACTTTATATTAGGTAAATTACTCGTACTGTACATATACCATATAAAAATTGGGCAAAAAGGTATGACTAGAAAAGCGGTTACTAATAACCAAGCAAACAATAAACGGGAAACCTTTAAAGAAGTTACAGTTTTAATAATAATTAATGATTTTTTAAAAAACTTTTCACCTTGAGTTTAACTTTTAGTAAAATAACTCCAGTAAAACTATGCATTGTCCATAGAAAACAAGTGCTATCCATTGGTAAACGCTCTATGTTTTAAAAAGATTTTACAAAATGTATTCTTACTTCAGGTAGGGTATACTTGCCATGTAGGAACATAAGTGCCCATAACAGATATATAGTAAGACAGAAAGTGGTTCCAAGGAATAAAATAAAAACAAAAGTGACTAAACACACTTCACACATTATTCCTTAGACGCTCCTAGGACTGGTAAATGCCGACTGAATCCAACAATAAGCTTGGATGAGTCGTGACTATAAGTCTATATCATCTATTTAAGCTTTTGCAGTTAGTATTAATTACTTGATTACATTCGATTATTATCATTCGATCATTAAAAAGGATAAATAATGTGTCTATTGGGTACAGGGTGCGCCATTTGAATGTGGTCGATGGAAATATTGAATAACTTTGACAGATCTCAACCGATTGACGTCGTCGAACACATTTTGGAAAGGTTATTGCATTACAATTTTAACCATGAATCGATTCACGCCCAAAGAACGCGCGGAAATAGTGACAATGTTCATTAAATGTAATCGTTCAGTTGTTGCAACACAGCGTGCGTATCGTCAAAAGTATCGCGGTCGTTCTGCGCCTAAAAGTGACACTATTCGTCGCTTAGCTTCAAATTTCGAGAATCACGGGTCTGTAGCGGACCGTCCACATTCAAATCAACCACGTCCTCGACGATCAAATGAAAATATTGAAGCTGTTCAACGGAGTGTTGCAGAGAATCCTTTTGTCTCGTACCGCCGCCGGTCTCAGCAACTAAACATCAGTGGAACTACTTTCAGGAGGATTCTGAAAGCTGATCTGGATATGTTTCCATATAAAGTGCAGTTAACCCAAAGATTATTGGAAACAGACAATCCGCGACGCGTGGCTTACGCCAATAACGTTATTCGAGTGAGTGAATCGGAGCCCGATTTTTGGGTGAATTTTAATGACTGATGAGGCCCATTTCACGCTATCTGGCACTGTAAATAAACAAAACTGTCGCATTTGGGGAAAGAAAATCCTCATACTATCCATCAAACTCCACTGCATGATCAGATAGTGACTGTTTGGGCCGGTGTCTGCTCAAAACCATCATCGGTCCGTTCTTCTTCAGAGTTGGGGAAACTGTCAATGAGGATCGGTAGCGATGGATGTTGGCACAATCTGTTTTACCAGAAATGCGTGAAAAAGGTCTTAAAGGCTTTTGGTTTCAACAAGACGGCGCGACATGTCACACCGCGAAATCAACGATGAACTTCTTGCGTTAAAAGTTCCCAGGACGTGTGGTATCGAAAGGGGGGATATTGACTGGCCACCGAGATCGCCCGATTTAACGGCACCGGACTTTTTTTGTGGGGATTTTTAAAAAGCAAAGTATATGCCAACAAACCGAAGACTTTAGACGAGCTTAAGGACAATATTCGAGCCGAAATCACTGCGATATCACCCGAGATGCTGGCAAATGTCATGGAAAATGCCAGAAAAAGAGCTGAATTTTGTATCCGCAATAAAGGAGGTCATTTGATTGACGTTGTTTTTGGCAACTGAATGGAAAAATTGTAAAGCTTCTAATTTTATAAAAATAAATAGTTTTTCAAAATCGATTGAGAATTGTTCAAGTTATTCAATATTTCCATCGACCACATTCAAATGGCGCACCCTGTATTAAAAACCTTTGGATACCAATTTATATCGTTGGTAAGTTACATTCTTTATAGATTTTTAGTAAAAATTTTTTGACATTACATAATTTGTTAAAAGCTGAGTTATGGCATTTTAAGCACATTAGTTATTTAATAAAAGGCTAATTTTTATTATTTAGAATTTTAACAAGAATAACACAAAAGTAATTAGGCAATTATTATTTCAACTTTTTGGGTGGGTCGCCCAATTTTACTGTCTGAATTGTTATTTGGCGTCTGCTCCAAATCGCGTTCAAACTTAATCTTACAAAGTTGCCATATAAGCAAGCATACAACACCAATTGCACAACCTTAAAAAATATAATTTATTTAATAAATTTAGGCATTAAATAAAGATCTTTGTCAATACTTACCAAAAGAAAATAACGCAAATATTTCATGGAAATCTTTACCACTTAATATCAGCTTTTTTAAAACTACCGCAGCAGATATGAGTAGAAGCGAAGCTATTATCAGCCAAATATATAATAAATGTGTAATCTATTTTTCTTATAAAGAATACATTTTTTTATTTTTTAAAATACCTCCATTTTTGTTTTAAAAAAAATAAATCCAGTGCAACTGTGTATTATCCACATACTATAGTATATGTACAGTATATAGTCAGATAGAGCTAGACGAAAACTTTGAAAGATTTGATTTAAAATAAATATTATTTTGGAAATACTTACTCTCCCAATCGTCATCTGATTATGTTTGTAGATATAATAGCCAAAAGGTGGTGTAAAGCAGCTATATATTAAAAAAAAAAATTTTGTGATACTTACCCTCTATTGTGTCCGATATGATCTTTTTATACAAAAGAATATTAAATGTGGTAATGAGGAATACAACAAAGGCAAAAATATTTATAAAGAAGTTACACATATTTGTTCTGAAGCTTCCAGCTAGAGTCCTTAATTTCGAATAAAGCCAATGAAAAAATGTGTCCCCGAAAATTTTTCACTTGATTAATCTCTTGCAATTTGATTCCAATTATTTTTACTGCAGATATAATTGATTCATAATATTCGATTGTCGTTGGTCTTTTTGTTGTGGTCAGACGGACTGGTTTGGGAGGAATTGTTTTTTCATCAAATCGATTTCTAGGTATTTACAATAAAAAATTAATGCTATTGTATATTAAAAAATTAAAATTATTAAAATTTTAAATATATAAACTATATATAAATGAAAATATGTGAAGCGGGTCACTTTTCCCCTAAACTTTTCCGATATTAATAACATATTTGGTAATCATGTCAAATTTTATTGCACAATTCCGATTAGTTATCGACAACCGAAAACCGCGTTTTTCATTTTTTAAATTTTCTTTGAAAAGCCATATCTCCTAAACGAATAAAAATATTGTCGCAAATTTTTTTTACCATGACAGACAAAACATTAAATTAATAAATGGCGTATGTAAAGACAAGTCAATATTTGACTCTACCTAATGATGGTTACAAGAGACCTCCAATAACAATTATTGGTAAGCTGATTCATGTGGCTTTAACGAACAAATCTACATCAAAATTTTAGCGATGCGGACTTCACACCCCCACAATCGATTTACCATGTTTTCTCCCACATCCCTCAACATATCAACTTGAAACTTACCCCATATACTTTAAGTAGCTTTCTTGACGTAACTTTCGAGTTTCATCACAATCGGTAAACATTTTCGGAACTTATAGGTATAAATATTGGATTTTCACCAAAAATAAAATTAATTCCAATTGGAAATGGAATATGGAGAACAATTTTTTTCGAAAGAAAGGGTACAGGGTATTCCACAACAACATTTTTTTTCAACTTTCCTGGAGTGGTTACTCATTTTTCCAAGGGCTTATATTCTTTCAAGCCAGCGGAACTACAGTTTTAAGTGCTTAAATATCCAAGTCGTCCATTCTATAGATCACTATATCATCTTGACGCAATCAACTGACCTCTTTTAGTTAGGAAAATACATGCTCGGAGTTTAAAAAATTGTATTTAAATCGTTTGGGTAATTTCCAAATAAAAGATTTTGCGAATTTTTTTCGACATTTCTGGAGTGGTCAATAAATTTTTCCAAAGTGTCAAATTCTTTGAATTTTGCGGAACTGCACTTTAGGTTTTTAAAAATCCAAGTCATCCGCTTTATATTTGACAACATATTTTTAAAGGTAATACATGGATTTCTTTAATTTAGGAACGATATAAACACCTATTTATCAAAATTTTATTAAAATCGTTTAGGAAATTTCGGACTAAACTATCGATAGTACCAAAAATCGTCTAATATTACGCATAGTATTATAGTTAAATTAGATTATTTTTCAACTATGCAAAATTTCTGAAAGCTGGTAATATGTAATTGCCCAAAAAATAGACTCTTAAAAATAGATGCATCCAGGTAAGGAAAAAATTAAAATCGGTTTGTATGACATTTTGAGCTGCTTTACAGATGTAAAAGTTATGGGTACTACTAGCAGAGCGACTACTGCTTGGGATCCCACTCAGCGTGTTCCCATTAAAGCCAAGACCGATTTGAAACTGAAGAATAATCTAAAATCCAAAGCTAGCATGTTAAAAATGAATGTATTATAAAAAACAAACTAAAAAAATATAACGCAGAACAATAATAAAAATAATTTAAAAAAGTAAGTAATAACAAAAATTATTTGCTTCTTAAGTTCCAGATTTGAGAAGCGAGGAGAGCAGCGTTATTAGAACAGCTGATTTTCGATTGACTTAAACTATCGATAGAACTATCGAATTTAAAAAATCACCTTATGCATTCTTAATTTCAGCTTTTATTGCAGCCAAGACTATTTTTTTGCTTCAATTTAAAAAATGTTCAAGTATATTTTTAGCATAAGCCTTACAAAATTATATCCTTTCAAACATGCTTTAAATGAAGGGCATCGAAAGAATAGCATTTAACTGTTTTAAATTCTGATGAAAAAGATGGTTCCGAGAAAAACGCGCGTAAAGTTTTTTAGGAATTCCCTTAACTCACGCGACTTAGGTTTTAAAACCGCTGTTAGTCATGTATGTGGCATCAAGAATTGGAATTGTATCGAAATTGAATCGAATTGGTTTTCTGTGGCACCCCTGTATAATAGGATTTAAAAAAAATATGAAATAAACATAAAAATCGTAACCGTCAATTCAATTGATTAATCGAGAGAAAAAATAAAAATAAAGGTAAAAATGGCGGACGTAAAGTCGGGCGCGGACGACTTTAGGATACCCTGTACCACTAGCTTGTAATAAAGTCCGATTTCTTCACAAAAAACCAAAAACAGAAGAATTTTTAAGCAAAAATTTTTTTTTGACCGATCGTTCCTATGGGAGCTATATGATATAGTCAACCGATTTCAATGAAATTTGACGCAGTGCTTAAATACCTTAAAAAAGATATGAATGCCAAATTTATTTCAAATATCTTTACAAACAAACAAAACACATCGAATTTTGTATAAAAAACGTGTTTTTGGACCGATTGGTCCTATGGGAGCTATATGATCTAGTCAAACGATTTGGATTAAATTTAGTACAGTGCTTAGGAGCTATAAAATACTTACGAATGTCAAATTTGGTCACAATATCTTAACAAACAAACGAAACACAACAAATTTTGTTAAAAAATCGATTTTTTGGAAGATCGGACCTATGGGAGCTATATGATATAGTCAACCGATTTTGTTCAAATTTGGCACATTGCTTAAGTAGTCTAAAAAATTTCCAAACGCCAAATCTGGTTACGATATCTTTATTAAAAAACGAAATATAGCGAATTTTTCTTTAAAAAAGTTATTTTGGCCGATCGGTCCTATGGGAGCTATATGATATAGTCAACCGATTTTGATCAAATTTGGTACAGTGATTGGGAACTATAAAAAACTTTCGATTGCCAAATTTCGTTACGATATCTTCATAAACAAACGAATTATTCATCTAAAACGCTTTTTTTTTGTCGAGGTCGTCTCAAACACCCCCATGGGAGCTATATAATTTATCCCCGATATCAAAAAAATAAAATAAACTTGCCTCCTATGGAATAATATGGGATCTAATGTGAAAGTTTGGTAACTCTAGCTCTTACCATCTCTGAGATCTAGGCGTTCACACGGACGGACGGACGGACGGACGGACGGACGGACAGACGGACAGACGGACGGACGGACAGACGGACAGACGGCCATGGGTATATCGACTTCTCTATTCACCCTGATCATATTTTAGGTAACTTTGGGGTGTCTCCGACGTCTCCTTCTATATGTTACATACATTTTCGGCTTGCACAAACTTAATATACCCTTGGGCCATACGGTACAGGGTATAAAAATTATTTGCTTCTTAAGTTCCAGGTTGGAGAAGCGAAGAGAGCAGCGTTATTAGAACAGCTGATTTTCGATTGACTTAAACTATCGATAGAACTATCGAATTTAAAAAATGACCTTGTGCATTCTTAATTTCAGCTTTTTTGCAGCCAAGACAATTTTATTGCTGCAATTTAAAAAAAATATTTTTATTTTGTATTTAAAAATTTTATTTGATAAAGGTAAAAATTAATTTTTATTTAAAAAATTTATCTTTTATTATTGTTAGAAATTTTTTTTTAAACCCAATTTTATCTTTTCTTGAAATTTTCAATAAATTTGTTTCAATGGCTTTATTCGCTTAAGACCTGTGACTTATCAAAATAAAATAAACATGAAAAAATGTGGAATTCCAGCAAATGATGATGCTAAAAATCTTTTGATAAGGATTTTTCAAAAAGCCTGAACAACAGGTCGTGTAATATTATTTGGTGGCAGTTCAATATCTGCTTCCCTATAAGCTCCAAACACTAAAATTACAACCAAAATTGAGCAACCTACAAATTGCTTAATTAATTATAATTATTTATTTTATTATAGTTTGAACTTTCTTAATATTTACCATAAGTAATAAACCCAATCGCATCTGGTCTATAATTAAGATTTAGCACTTTCCATAAGATAATTCCTGAATAACTCACGATTAGAGTACAAGTCGTAGCTAACCAAACTAAAACTAAATATGCAATCTATTAAAAAATTAAGAAATTAATTATGCTTTTTAAAAAGGATTCCATTAATTAATAACCTTTCGTTCAGGTCTTAAAAAAATAACGCCAGCCAAACTATGTATCATCCATACAAAGTAAGATGTGTCTAAGAAAAATGAATCTAAAAGATTATTTTCCAAAATATATATTTAAAAATTTTTATTAATTCAATTAAGCAAGAAAATACTCGCCTTTATGGGATAGAAAGTATGTGAGAATTCCTAATACAGTCAGTAAAATTGAGGTAAAAACCGATACAAGGCAGGCAAAAGTATTAAAGCAAATGTTACATATTGTTCCGAACATCCTGATCCTGGGAGTTGTGAAATTCAACTGAAAGTAATACGAAATTAGACTACTTGGTTGAGTTGAGGCTTTAAGTTTAGGCAATTTATTTATGTAATGAGTATTAATTGTACTTTCATTATTCGATTATTTGAGCAATATAAAGCACTTACACATTTGTGTGAAGTTTGATCAAAATTGGAACAATTTTTTACATAGCTGCCATATAAAAAAAAATTTTATTTATTTTGTTTATTTTACATTCCACTTTTTAAATCTATCTTAAAAACCACAGCAACGTCAGATTTTGGATTATTTTATGACAGTTCCGCATCTCGTTCACTAGATTCTAAAACCATAAGTTTTTCATATTGTCTAAACAAAAATAATATAACAATAAGCGCATAACCTAAAGATTGTTTCAAAAGTTATTCAATTTTGTTATATCTTTTAAGGAGTCCCCAAATATTTACCAAATATGAAAATCCCAAATGTTTCAGGTTCATAATTTGAAATTACCACAAGCCTTGTGATAAAAATTCCATATAATATGAGTAGCCCACTCGTTATACATATCCAAGCTAGCAATAAAACCTAATAAAAAAATATTAACTTTAATATATTAATCTAATAATATTTACTTTAAAGCTACCTTTAGTTTGGATTTTAACAGAATAAGACCAGTAAAATTATGTATTGCCCATACAAAATACGTCATACCAAAGAGCTCTTGATAGAATAAAATATTTTTTAAATTTTTTTGTACTATTTTTACTTGACTGAGCTAATGGATACTTGCCACTCTGTTTTTTCAAAACAAAAATGGATCCTAGAAACATAAGCCATAAAGTTGTAAAAAGGGATACACTGAAAGCAAACCAATTTAAGCACCGGTAACACATTGTTTCTAGGAGTTGCAAATATTGACTGAAACCAATTAGAACTATGTGGCAGAACTATAGTGCACAGTCGATAGTCCAAAATTATTCCATTAAATAAATCTTTTGCAATTAAATGCAATTATTGAGGCGAGACTATTTCATTATATTAGCTGACTTCATCCCATATCTGTTATATCCATAACTTTTTCCCATATCAACAAATTTCTGAGGTGGTACTGATGTCCTGAATTCTGAAAAAGCCAATAGCCTGCGCAGGTTTTATTTTTTATATGGTATCTGTATTAAATAGTAGATCAATTTTGAGCACACATCACACAAATGTGTTGTATAATATAAAACACATAAATATAAGCCAGAAAATTTATTTATTTTTGAAATATCTTGTTCAAATTTATCAAGCTTTATTTTATTTAAGATTAAACATTTTTGTGTAATTTGATCAGAATTGGTCGACTATTTTGTATAGTTGCTATACAAAAATTGAACTATTTATTCGCGCACCTAAATTCAGGTGGGGATCTAGCATTCGGTTTTGGGAAGGGTCCTTCAATTCTAAGAGAAAGTATATCCGACTTCACAAAAGACTTTCAATCCATTTTTCGAACTTTTAGGAAGTAGAGATCCGAACTCGAAATTCACCCCCATGGAACTGGCACGGCACTTACTCCTTTGCGTCACCTTCTCATTATATTCTCATCCCGTTCTCAAGCGAACCCAGCCTCTAGTCCATAAACAGAAATTGGAAAAAAGACAACTTTGAAAATGCTTCGAAAAACTAAGAATTATAAAATTGTATAATTTATATAGGTTTAATTTTAAAAATAAAATATTTCTTGGTCTCTTTAGATCTCTTCTCCAAAGTCGAGCGTCTTGGGATGCCCCTGTGGAAACCTCTGGCGGTAAAAATACTTGGTGCAGTCCCTAACCAATTCTTCACCATGCTACATCTTCTTCACATGTCATGTTTACATAAACTCAGAATGAAAGATTCACTCAAACTTCTTAGTCAAGTCGCTTTTGTTCTTCCATATATTATATTATATATATTATTATTACCACCTAATTTTCGTCCTTTATAATTTTGTTTGTCCAATTTTGCTTTGCAAGCTTCCTACTTGTACTCATTTCTAATACCATATAATCCAATACCATATAGTCTTATAATTTCTTATTTTTGAAATTTTACTGATATTTAGCAGGTTTTCTATCTTGAGTCTCTTCCAGCATATTTTCACACGGTCAACAATGCTCTTTTGCCTTTTTGCCTCTTTGCTATATTTCATACATGATTTTGGTCCGTGCAAATCGTAAAAATTGTTACCCTAAAAGTTACAGTATTGGATTAGATAATTTGATCAACCTCGTCATTGTTGTACCTTTATTCATAATAAATAAATAGGATTTCCAGATCTTTTTAGAAAAACTTTGATCACTGTTAACAAGTCTTAAATACGTCGTGCTTTGTTTTTATTCGATATCGCATTTTCATAGATTTGGTGATCTCTAACTAATAAAAAAGTTAATAGCCATCGGTGTTCTGTGTCATTTCAAAATTAAACAGTTCTCTGAAAATGTTTGCAACCGAGTCTGTTTTTACACAGTTTTGAAATAACACGGTCTATAAAAAAATTTTACTCAATTTTGTTCGATTTAACACAATTTTTTTTTTTTCTTTGGTATTCTTCTTGGGTGCTTAGCCCCTGTACAAGAGCATTCCGTTAGCGCTGGGTTCGATCTTGATTTTCGAAACTCGATCTTTATGAGCAATTCTCCAAAAAAACGATTTAATCTATTAATCGCACTAACACGGTAGGCGCTAGTAAGTTAAAACCGCACATAATCACTGGAAAGCAAATCTATGTAAAAAAAATACATTTATACAAAATTCACTTAAAATTTCACATAATTCAAAATCACGAAAACAAAAATTCAAAACAAAAAATTAATAATACTTTTAAATTCAATCTTAAAAGAAGAAATACAAATTAAGTAACCTTAATCCTATGATTTTTTTTAAGTTTACCCCATAACCCCCGAAATACACATTTGGCTAGAGCAAAAATAACGTTTTCTGCCTTTGTATACATACTATATGTCGATTTTTGAATATTTTGAATAAAAACCTATTTAAAAAGTGGGCGACTCAATATTCATTTTAGATCCATAGTTTCTTGGACAAAAATGCTTAAAATTATCAATCAAAAAATCACTGAGAGCTCCAAGACGTGTTTGCTGGCCCATTCAAACTGAAACGCCCTAATATATATATCCATACACATATCACAAAAAGATCGATTCTCAATAAACAAAAATCGGTTTTATTGTCAAAAAAAAAGAAACGATTTAATCTGTTTAAAATCGAGTCGATTCCCAGCTCTTCTTTCCATCTTACCCTTTTTGGCGCGGTTTGTTCTACAATGTAGCATCTGATATTATTTTGGGACAATTTTTGGAAGGCCAGGTTGATTTTGGTCGGTCCTTAGCGCTTCCAAAGCCATTCAGACTATGCTGCGCTTTCCTTAATGCATGGGCAACCCACATTCATTTTGGGATTCTTATTTGTAAGTCGATTGAAACCACATTTTTTCCGCATATAATCCTTAGGCATTTGTTTATGAAGGACCGAAATTTTTGCGTCATCCTTTAAGAGGCCATCCATTTCTCACTGCCGTACAGCAGTATGTATAAAACCCATTGAAGACCCTGAACTTATTTTTTCTGTTATTTGCCGGTTTCTCCATATGCCGTATAGTCTACCAAAAACAGATTGTGGGTGGACTCTCTACGTCATTATCCACACTCCCACTGGCGGGGATTGGGGTGCGAGGTATGAGAAGCTATAGTGTTTCCACAGATGGAAATGTTATTCTTGCTGGTTAGGCACTCCTAGTTGTTAGCTTTTGAAATCATTGAGTTGATGATCAGGTTCAGACCAGGTATTCAAGGTGTTTGGTGATACCTCTTATAATCCCGTATATTAAGCACGATCAAAACACATTAATAGACTGAAATTTTAAAGAAAATATTTTTATTGTCCGTAATCTTTAGAAATTTAGAGGGTTCTCTTTTTAATTTATTTTTATAGCAAGGATTTCGGCACTTTTCCATATTTTGGAGATATTTTGAGATAAGACGCCCAAAAGGTATTTTCTTTTTAGCAACTAAGTTGGTTTCACAGACAAACAAAAATAGTAATTTTTGTTATTAATTTTTCACTACGCCAAAATAAATGTAGGGTTATGTTTGAAATCTGTATGTATGCATGTACATCTGTTCCCTCGTTACTTCTAAGCCGCTTTCCATAATTTCACAAATTAGGTATTTTTGCAAACATGTTGAGCGTCCATTGGTTATACGCTATGTAACGTCACGCCATATTGTATTATGATACCTTAAGGTGGGCATAATTTCAAAAATTAAAAAAATGTTGTCTATGATGATATCTAGGGAGGGTCGGGGGTTGGCGAGCGCAGTGAATAGGGGGTAGCGCCCCCTAGTATTTAAAAAAATACATGTTGCTAAATTTTCCGAGCAGCTTTGCTTTGATAAATCCCATGAAAAAATTTGCATACTGAATATTATTTAGGTTATACGTTTTTTTCTGAAACGAATCTATCGTATAGAAACAGAGAGATTAGCTGAATTTCTTCCATTAGTTATTTTTAAGGACTGTGAGATGCATCAGCTATACGACAAGTAAGCCCTCTTCTGGTAATTTTTTTATACCCTGTACCGTATGGTACCAAGGGTATATTAAGTTTGTGCAAGCCGAAAATGTATGTAACATATAGAAGGAGACGTCGGAGACACCCCAAAGTTACCTAAAATATGATCAGGGTGAATAGAGAAGTCGATATACCCATGTCCGTCTGTCCGTCTGTCTGTGTGAACGCCTAGATCTCTGAGATGGTAAGAGCTAGAGCTACCAAATTTTCACATTAGATCCCATATTATTCCATAGGAGGCAAGTTTATTTTATTTTTTTGATATCGGGGATAAATTATATAGCTCCATATGAGCTATGAGACGACCTCGACAAAAAAGGTTTTAGATGAATAATTCCTTTGTTTTTGCAGATATCGTAACCAAGTTTGGCATTCGAAAGTTTTTATATTTCCCAAGCACTGTACCAAATTTAATCAAAATCGGTTGACTATATCATATAGCTCCCATGGACCGATTCGCCAAAATAACTTTTTTAAATCAAAATTCGCTATATTTTGTTTTTTAATAAAGATATCGTAACTAGATTTGGCGTTTGAAAATATTTTAGAGCACTTAAACAATGTGCCAAATTTGAAAAAATCGGTAGACTATATCATTTAGCTCCAATAGGGCCGATCTTCCAAAAAATCGATTTTTAACAAAATTTGTTGTGTTTCGTTTGTTTGTTAAGATAGTGAGGACAAATTTGGTATTCGTAAGTTTTTTATAGTTCCTTAGCATGTACTAAATTTGATCAAAATCGGTTGACTATATCATATAGCTCCCATAGGATCAATCGGTCCAAAAAACGTTTTTTATACAAAATTCGATGTGTTTTGTTTGTTTGTAAAGATATTTGAACTGAATTCGGCATTCAGATCTTTTAAGGTATTTAAGCACTGTGTCAAATTTTATTGAAATCGAATGACTATATCATATAGCTCCCATAGGAACGATCGGCCAAAAAAAAAATTTTTGCTTAAAAATTCTTCTGTTTTTGGTTTTTTGTGAAGAAATCGGACTTTATTACAAGCTAGTGGTACAGGGTATCCTAAAGTCGTCCGCGCCCGACTTTACGTCCGCCATTTTTTTTATTCCTTATTTGCATTTAGTATTTTCATCTTCTTGTGCCCTTATCTAATTATTATTTTTTTTATTAATTATCTTCCTCAGGTAATTTCATCTTATCGCAGTATCGACGATTTGATACTTTGTATGTCCTGCACCGATTATGGTAAGCATTTAATTTACTTATTTGTTTAAATAATCCAAAAATAAGGCTTTGGTTTAGTTTATTGATCTGGATCACTTAATAAGCCTATTCTTAGCTACTCGGTTATTTTTAGCTGTCTTTGTTTTTTCTAATGGCGCTTTCCTAATCAAGCCAATTATCAGCCTTTTTCTTTGGATGCCCAAACAAAATCTATCTTTAGTAATAATAATAGTAATATACTTAAATCGGCATACATATGGCCTACTGAGTTGGCCTAGTCCAAGTTCTACTGACATTTAGGTAAAAAAGCCCTCATTCTTTGACATTCATATTGCTTGTTTACTTGGTGAGTCAGTCTATATATGCTCCATATATAGTACTCATAGTACATATGAGTGTTCCAAAGTGTGTCATTCGGCTGGTTTGAATTTGCATTACACACTTTGAAGGCCGGACTAAGGCGGCGTCATGGCAACCTTTCCGCCAACTTTGGACACAACAAAAGCCGTCAGTATATAATACATAAAATATTGTGCCTTACAGTACATAAAATAAAACTTCATTTTAGATTGTAAATAAACCTGCATAAACTGCTTTATTTTTATATATTCTGTATATAAATACAATAAATGCTTTATTTTTAGTAAAAGAATCTACAATATGTAATTCAAATATATTTCATTTGGTTTATATAATAGTACAATAATATTCATATATTCATATTCAACTTTGTTTAAAGAGATTCTCTTATGCAATTAGGTAAGATGGAATAAACAGAAATTACTTTCAAATACAATTTAAGCGCTTAATTATAAAAAAAATTAAACAAATATCAAGTTGTCTCTTTCGTTCTACACTAAATTGTAAAATTAAGCCGATTAAATCCAATTCGTTTAATTCTTGTTTTGAGAAGCATAATTTCAAATTTATACAAAAGCTTTGGAAACGCTTTTATGACAAAAAGTTCGTTACATATTTATAGGCTTATAATCCTTTTTTTTTCAAGCAATTTCTTACAAACAAATTATATAAATTTATATAAACTTCGCATTTAATAGTTTTAGTTTTTCAAGGTGCGTTTTACAACAATTATTAAGAGTTAATGAAAATGTGTGTACTTCAAATGTTTTTAACTTTTTTTTTTTCTTATGCTGGGAGTGTGGGTATGTGTGTGTGTGTGTATCTGTATCTGACAGATAAGCGTTCTTAATAAGCGTTCCGACGCTTGTAGTTACGCACATTGTTGGCCAAACAGCAGGCAAAGATAAAGCCAACAAGCTGCAAAATAAAACAAGTATTTAGTTAATAAAAGATTTGGCCTACAAGTTGTTAACACTCACCTCAATACCAATTAGACCAAGGCCAACATATTTGGCCACATCGGTGCGTCCGGACATGAAATCAATGAACTTGCTACGGCAGCCACCATAAAAGTTCAAGGGATTGAGGCAGTTACCTTCAGCACAGCAGCTCGCTGGTGGGGTGGTCAAAACGCTCACATAATCCTGAGCACCGTTCTTGCCGCAACATTGGAACTATAATAAAAATAAACAGAGATTAATATACCATTATAACTCTTTATAAATCCCAGTTAGACTCACTGATTTCTGTATAGCATCGAATACACCATTTTCCCGAGATCCTGGCGCCTGCCAAGCTTCATCTATAACCTTGCCCATGGCATCATTGAACTTCTCCTTGTGAGTGAACAGCAACACGACAATGGTCAATTGCAGGATGAGCAGGACAAGCAGACAGACAGCATAGCTCATGGTCATGCATACGGATTCACGTATGGCGCCACAGCAGCCCAGGAACGAGATCAGCAATACCACCGAACATATTGTAATCAGGATAATGGGTATGGCTGTCTCAGGTGTGACGCGCACAGCTCCATTGTCGATTGTGCCCAGACTTTTTAGGATAAGTACTCCATAGACAATGCCCAAAATACTGATAATCTGTAAAATAGACATAAAAGGAACGATATTAGATTTTGTAGGAAAGCTATTAAGATGATAATGGGAAAATTTTAAGAGTTCAATGGAGTACAAGTAGAACATAACAAAAAACGTAGCGTGGGAAAAACTTTTTAATATCTTTTAGGAAATCTAAATAGTACAAGTGAAAGAACATTAGAACGAATTTGGCGCTTTCTAAACTGATTACTAGAGATGGAATACTACCAAAGGCACTATCGATCGGTTTTGTTCGATATATCGATCTGAGAGAAAGAGAGCCTGGAGATAAAGCGGAGAATTACATTTGCCAATAGGTGTTACTATGGTCTCAGTAAGCAGATGTGCTGCAGAGACATCTCTCGAACGACAAAAGTAACATTCTACAAGACGCTCATCTTGCCCGTGCTCTTATACGGCGCAGAAGCATGGGTTGTGTCACGGACAGATGCAGCTGCTCTTGGGGTGTTTGAGAGGAAAATTCTACGCAAAATCTTCGGTCCCGTACGTTTTGAGGAAGGCTATCGCATACGGATGAACCACGAGCTGTACGAGCTCTACGACGACATGGATGTTGTCCAGCGTATCACAATACAACGTCTGCGCTGGCTCGGCCATGTCGTACGTATGGATAATGATGCTCCAGCGAAAAGGTATTCGAAGCGAAAGACGACGAAGAAAGACGGAGGGGACGACCACGACTCCGATGGAGAGATCAAGTGGAGGAGAACCTATCCTCCCTTGGTATTTCTAATTGGAGAAGGCGCGCGCAAAGCAGAGGTGCCTGGCGAGAGCTGCTTAGGTCGGCCGTAACCCGAGAGCGGGTTGTAATGGCCATACGATGACGATGATGAGAGAAAGAGAGAGTCAATATCCGATGGCGACCATAGAATATCAATAAAGTAAGTCAAATTATTATGAAAATTCTTCACATAAAAAACCAAAAATCTATGCTGATCCTGCATTTCCGGATATTAGACGACTTGGCTAGCAAAATTTCGAATTTCATAAAATTCGTATTGCAAAAAACAGAAAAAAGCACCTCTAAAAATTAGGTAGCAGTGAGAGAATGGATGTTCAATAGAAGTGGTCTTATAGTTTTGGACCCGACTAAAACCTAGAAATGACGACTTGGCGGTCTTGGTCAAAAAAGCAAACTACTTGAAAGATCAATTTTTTATGATTTTGATGGACAGTTTTTGGTCTTTTAAGATGTTATTTTAAAAGGATCTCTTTTAACAATGTCATGGGTAAAATGTTTCTTAAAAAAATTTTTAAATACTCCTTTTGAAAGTATTAGAATTTTCACCACTTGCTCTATGGTACTTATTTAAACGATGTCCCCTTTTTTGTGTGTCATATTTCACTTTGTTCGATAGTACCGGTAGTTTTAACTATCGAATTCCAAACTATCAAGTGTTGGGACTACCGATAGAATCCCACGTTTAGTGATTACAACGACTCTGGTGACTCTCTACACTTGCATATTTTGACGATCTCTTATGGTGTAATAATATATGGTGAGGAAATGGCAAAAAGCTCTCTCTCAAGGTTTTTTGCCTCCCCTTATGCTTACTGGCTTTCGCTACAGTAGCAAAAGGAATTTTTTCTCTTGGTTTCTTAATTTCGTTCCTGTCCTCACCTTAATTTATAGCACCATGCCCCAATGTAAGCACAGACCTGTTCCGTTTTCATTTTGTTTCTGTTTCATTTCCCTTCAATTTATAAAATTTATTTGAATTTATTATTCTAAATTATTAAAAATATTTATTTTAAATTGTTACGGAGAAATTATATGCCCCACACTTCAGTACACACATAAAAAAAAAACGCCTAGCAATGGTGACTCACCGTAACGTTACCGGGTGTTATAAACTCACCGTAACGCTACCGGGCGTTACACTTTTTCATAAGTGACACCGAGCCCAACCTAATTTAAGACGTTGTCACGTCAAAAATGTTAAAATATCATAGACCCTTTTTGTAAGTCTTTTTAAGCAAATCTGTAGAATTTCCGCATTCTTTTAAAATCTTAGATTTGGATAAGCTAAGATTGACTGATACAGTAATAAGAGATGACAAAAATTTCATAAGTTTGACCTAGTTTCGATGATACCAGCTATATAGTTTTAAAGATCACGAATTCATATAGACGCAAATATCACATGGTCAGCTTTTCACACTTTGCTAAGCCTATCAAGACCATATACATTTCATCTTCTACAAACTTGAAAAAATTAAAAAAAATTCAATTTCAAAGCTCTTTATTCTCAGTAAAAGTTGGGTTCGAATAACTATGACTGGTTCAAATTCTATACAAAATCTATACAGCACAGAAGCTAATCTCCAGCAATGATATCGAGCCCAAGGCTTTAT
The DNA here is from genome assembly GCA_037043745.1 of Chymomyza amoena. NCBI lineage: Eukaryota > Metazoa > Arthropoda > Insecta > Diptera > Drosophilidae > Chymomyza > Chymomyza amoena. Next base: position 24,550 of record JBAMAX010001793.1, read on the forward strand.
CAATTTAAATTAAGTTAGAAGACAACACAATTTAGAGAAGAAGAGTTTGATTAGGTTGCACCAGTTGACCCCTGGAGAAGAAAAGTTAAAGATCACATAAACTTAACGACCTACGTTTATTTATAGACACTCGAAAATTTCGTTGACCGTTTTTATCTAAAAATTTCGCATTGTTTCTATTATTTAATTACTTTTCCGAGATCTTAAGATTAAATTAAACTATTAAACGCCTGCGAACTTTCTTCAAGTGTTGTGAAAGTAAACGTCTGAATTGAAACTTAAAAGTAAAAGTTCGAGAAATTCCATTCAAATATTTGTAGAGCGAAATGTTTTATAAAGAACTTTGCTATACTCTTTTTAAGACCCCAAAATAACTACTAAATATAAAAATACGCAGCTTCAGTAACTATAAATATTGTTTTTTCGGTTACAAAGTCCATTTATACTAAAGCTTGGGATCGTGATTTAATTGACTACTAATGAACCTATTCACCCAGACATTGTACAGCAATTAGCGAGTACAATACTTTAATTTGCGGTTTACTCAGTATTAAAATGTTTAAAAAAAAAACGGATAAGAGAATACTTGAAAAAAAAAATTCTGAGAATGAGAGAGCTATAAATGAGATAGAGTTCAAGGACAAACATAATGGTAGCTATATAAAATAGTGTACAAACTTTTATAGCGTTAAAATTTAGTCTAAAAAAAATAGTGCACAAATTTTTAAAAACTTTAAGAAAAAGTTTATTCTAAAAAAAAAATAAAACACAAAAATTTTAGTCACGATATTTAAAAAAAAAACAATTTTTTTTGAAGCATTGATAAAAGTGTTTTAAGGTGTTCATTTTCTATTTCATTAGCTTACATAAAGAAATTTAATCTGTACTCTCTTGTTTCATAGAGATACGAATAATGAAGCTTCGAATGACATAACCTTTTATTTAATTAATCATTGGCAGATTATACGATTTTCCCACTGCTTTCACTTTCACTATGCTCATTATTTTATTTGCTGTAAGAAGCATCCACAGTTAGAGTATTGTGGGGCAAACCCGACCGCCCATTGTTTCTCAAAAACGGCAATACTGAGCGAGCTTCAAGAGTGATATTTCGTTGAGAATTAAAAATAACCAAAATATTACAATTGACAGTTGTACATTGTGACAAAAAAGTTTCCGGAATTTTGTTTACTACGATATTCGTGGTGTGGTACAACATGAACACGTTGTAGAGGGACAAACGATCAATAACGTGTATTATGTGACTGTTTTAAGGCGTTTGCGTAAACGGGTCCGTCGTATTCGGCCAGAATTGTGGGCAGACAATTCGCGGATTTTGCACGACGATAACGCGCCATCTCATCGAGCCACGATTGCGAACGTATTTAAGGCAAAACACTCGATAAATTAAATAAAATTGACACTCCGGGGAACCCGTTTTGACTCCATACCGACCATAAAACAGAATGCGAGGAAAGAGCTGTACGGCATCCCAGCCAACGAATATAAAAAATGTTTCGAAGATTGGAAGAAGCGTTGGCATATGCGTATTGCTTCAGAAGGGGCATATTTTGAAGGAGACAAAATAAATATTAAAGAAGATTAACTATTTTGCGTTTTGTTTAGAAATTCCGGAAATTTTGTCGCAATGTATGTCAGTCAACATTTTGATGCTCAAACGATAAAAAGGATATTTTTACGATTTTTAATTTAATTTTTGTGAATATTTAACTACACATTTTTTTGTTAAATAAAGTGATCGAAAAAAAAACGCTAAGATGTTTATGTACTATAAATCTCGAACTATTTAGTGCATGTATATTAATGCCTTGAAAATTCGGATAATTTTTTATTCACGTCGTTATGAAAATTGAAGCAGTGGGGCAAACCCGACCTCTTAATTATGGGGTCAACCAGACGTTCAGCTCGAACCAAAAATATGCCAGTAAGCTATTTGGACAACAAATCAAAAAACTCAGTTGGTTTAGTTAGCTATTAAATCCAAACGTCCTTTATTAATAGTGATTCAAATTTCATTTCTATTTATATGTTCTAAATATTATAAATTTTTTTAAATAACATGGTGATATATTGCAAATATTTCTAAAAACTTCCGTCATAGTCAAAAATCGTAGGAATTTTCGAAGTTGGCCGATTTGTAAGATTTTTTTATTTTTAACTTTTTTTTTCGTGGAAATTAAAGCAGTTATTTGGAAATTATATAATTTTTGGTGAAGGAGGCCTGGCAAAAGATTAAAAAAATAGTACTCTTAATTTACCTACACATAACTACTACTACGATGTGAGGGGGCTCATTAGGAGCGATGCCAGCGGTAGCCAGTTATCGGTAGGGCCACCCATGTCGAGGAAGAGCAGTCCACAACAAACCCTGATGCCTTTTGGCAGCCAAATTGCCATCAGATAAGCATCTGTTTCCCCATATCAGGGGCGTGTTCTAACTAAAGAATCTTTGAACCCATCACGCATTGATTCTCATAAAAGATGTAAAAATAACATGAAACAAAACAGTAATGGAACCATGACTCCAAGGATTACCCAACAATTATTGGTCAATCGCCCTGCTACGGCAGCCAGCGCAGAGGATTTGGAGGTGCTAATTTCACGTTATAATGACAACACGATGAATGTTACCAACCTACACATATAAAGTGTTGAAATCTTAAGTTTGGTTATCCCAGCTCTTGCAGACTCCAAGATCTTTAGTTTTGTAAAACAATAACATGCTCTTTTGAATTATATTCAAAAAACCATTAAATTTAGTATGGCCTATGATATGATATTATCTGTTATAAATTAGCCAAATTAGGTGGCAGGGCTTACCCCACAAATTTTCAAAATGACAAACATTTTTTTTTTTTTTTAAATTATTATATCTCAAAAATTTGTTCTAATCAGTTGAAATCAGTAGCGCTACAAAGTTGCGTAAAATCGTCATTTATTGTATAGCCTGTTGCATCCATTTCCACGTAACTGATATACTTTTTTTTTTACTTTTACTTGATTTGTTTAAGGGGTTATAAAAAAAAAGTATCTTATCGTCTTTTCGCTTGCCTACGCGGCGTATACGCCATTTTGTTTACATATTAAACAAACCGAGCTTCCGGCAAGAGGCAAAGCAAAAGCAAAAGCAATGCTAAGCGACGGTTAAACAAACCATTTTGAGTTTAGATGAATTTAAAACACGCGCAATCCAAAAAATATTTAGTTTACTTATACATGCTAACTGCGTTATGTTACGTACAACGGGACTTGAGTGCATTACGTAAGCTTTGCGTAGGCGTAACGTAGTATCTGTGTGTGTGTCTGTCTATCGGTGTATTAGTATGCGTGTTGAACTTTTAATTACAATTAGCAATGGCGGCTGCTGCTCTGCCACGGCTCTGCTGCCGTTCTGCTGCTGTTCTGCTACTGCGGCTACTTGTGGCATGCAACGTTGAGCGTGCTTGGGTTATCCCTGGGGTCAGTCCATTGGCTCACGTTAGTAATTAAGCCTTGTTATAATTATCTATGCGCGGTTATGTGTTTATTTTTTTTTTTTTTATGTTTTGTTCTTTATATATTTAACACAGCTAATTGTGCTCTAACCCGCTGTAACTATTAGCTAAATATTTAATAAAAAAAACTTGTTCAATGTTTAATTTGAACTAAAGTGAGCTAGTTTTTTTTTCGACATGATGATTTCAAGTTTTAAACATAAAACTGTCTCAACGTTTTTCTATTGAATTTATTCTCGCAATTGAATGTCAATATAAATAAATGTCAATGAGTCACTTTAGCTGCTATGCCAATTCTACAGTGATAAATAAGGGAAATGACTACGTTGATAAGATGTGGACGGAAAAGGGAAGCATTTTTTTCCATATCCAAACGTTTTTTTTGCATTTTTTGATGTAGCTTAAGTCATCTTTACTTGATTTACTTATAAAATTATGACGTAGGCGTTAACAACGGAAGCATTCGAGCTGTCTAGACCCACGTCTAAGTTTCCTGAGACAAGCGTTGAGCAGTGTCGGAATTTGAGGTGTGGTTTTCGGGTGCACTTTTTTCATTTTGAATATATATATTTTTTAATTTACTCATTATTTAATTGATGATCCCAATAGCAAACGCAAGTTTAAATAATTTTTATATTTTTTTACTCTAGAAAATAATAATATATAACTAAAATCCAACCCACTTTGCGTGACTTAAATTCAATGTACACAAATTGCTTGTCCAATGAGACTCTACACACTATCAGAAAATTTATAAGCTAATGTGGGCCAAATCCAACCTAGTAATTTGTTTTGTTTTTAAAAAACTTATTTGACATCAAAATTAAATTAGTTGATATACCAAATTAAATCAAACGCTACGCCACAACTTGCTAGAGCTACTAATTTCTTCTGATCATTACTCATTTTTAAGTATATCTCAGTTTTGAAAAAAGACGATTTTTGTAATTTTCAAAAATGGTGGGGTAAATCCAATTGCCATTTTTTTTGTGCCCGATATACCAAATTAAAGTTATAGCTAGAGCTAATGATTTCTTTTGACTATTATTATTGTTTGGGATAAAGCCAGTTTTTAAAAGATTCAATTAATGTAATATTCAAAAATGGTGGGGTAAGCCCAACCGCCTACTTTTTGTTCAAATGTACCAAATGTTAACTTTCATCTTCGTCTTTCTGAAGCTACAGATTTCTTCTCATCATTTTTAATTTTTGAGATATAACCACTTTTTACAAAAATTCAAATTTTCCTAATTTCAAAAATGGTGGGCTAAGCCCGAAGGCCTATTTTTTTTGGTCCGATATCCCAAATTAAAGTTAACGCTTTGTCACAATTTTCTAGAGCTGCTAATTTCTAATGATCAATTTTAATTTTTAAGATATCACCATTTTCCAAAGAAGTAAATTTTTGTTATTTTATATTGAATATGTAGGGTAAAATGGGTCAAATCCTCCCTTAAAATGAATTATTTGATATACCAAATTAAATCCCACTCTTTGTCGCAACTTGTCAAAGCTGCTGATTTCTTCTCACCATTATTAATTTGTTATATATAAACATTTTTCAAAAAATTAAATTTTTCTGAATTTTAAAAATAGCGGGATAAATCCGAGCGCCTACTTTTTTGGTTTCATATACCAAATGAAAGTTATTGCTTTTTCGCATCTTTCTGATTTGTATTGACCATTATTAATTTTTGAGATATAGCATCTTTTCAATAAAGTAAATTTTTTTCATTTTCAAAAATATTATTTTATTTATTTTAGCTGATTTATAACAGATATGGTCTATTTTTATATAGATATTTATATATTGTTGGAGATTGCTGAACGAAGCCTCAAAACCATTTTTAGTAAATATTCTCTAACCTACGCAGAAACAAATTAATTTTATACAGCTCAATAGAACTCGAGATTATTACCAAATAGCTTAATTTTTGGACTTAAGATACTTTTTTAAGCTTTAAAGAAAGAATAAATTCTTCAAAAAAAGTGCCTGTTTAGTACTGCTTGAAAATTTCGTATAATTTCTTTCTTCGCGTCGTCATAAAAGTTGACAAAGTGGCGCAAACCCGATTTCTAAATTCTACCATAAATAAGCAAGCTATACGGACATCAAATCAAAAAAGTCTCAGACACTTTTGAAAGCTTTAAAGAAAGAATAAAGAAAATTGACGAGGTGGGGCAAGCCCGACCTATAAGTTGTTGGTTCAGCCGGACGTCCAGCTCGAACCAAAAATAAGCCAGCAAGCTATTTGGACAATAGAAAAGAAAGAACTCTGAGATATTTTAAAAGAAAGAATAAGACTCTTCCAACGGCTTATTAGACTATAGATCATAAAACCCATTTTACTCCGAATTTAAAACAAAAAAAAAAATTACAGCGTATTTCACAAACGCTACCCACCAAAACTCTTCGAGTAATTTACTATCAAAGTACGCTTGTACGCATATCTCAAAATTCGTGACGTAGGCAACTGAAAGTTGAGATAAAGTTAAGAAATTCAAGACGGCTGCAAAATTTACTTGCTGATAAGCAAAATCTCAAAGTCTCGGGCTGCAATCTCTTGTGACTAATATACATAACGTATACTCAAGACCCTTTAAAGGTCAATAATTGAGAACAAACAAACAAAGGCAAGTTTACTTTAGGTATTGACTCAGACAAGGTTACTTACTTTGTAGACTGAGTTATGACTACGTTCCGAATTCAAGAAATCAAGGCAAATTCCGCAACAATTGTTTAAAATTTAATTCAATTTGGTAAACTTAATATGCACACAAGTATATTTGTATATTATATATAGCTTGTATACGAGTATATTATATATGGGCCTCATGCCGTGTGATATGTGAGCAGCATTTAAATTCTAAATGACTGAATGTCATTTAACTGGCTCTCTAATGAACCTGAACATAATAGAGGTCTGTCTGTCTGTCTGCATTGAATGCATTCATTTGACACAATCACGACTCAATTTTGAATGAATGACAGCGAGTAAACCGTGAGTGAACCGTGAGCGGAAGAGAGAGTCCAATAAAAGTGTGGCATTGCAAACTTGCACAACAAGTGAGAACAATCTGGGAACAGCTGTTTTTGTATTATGTTTATTTCGTCTTAAGTGACGAACGATGTTTCCCACATTTATTTAAAACAATAAAAACTTAAGTGTGTTAGAAGTCGATTTGAATCAGAAATAGATATGCCAGAAACATTTACAAGAGCGGGTGAATTATTATTTGATTAACGCATTTTTAAGATATTTTAGAAAAATTTGGGGTATTCACGCAAAGCCCAAGTTGATAAGCACTGAAATTACTCAGCCTCGCTATTTTTAATTTTTAAGAAACATTTCTAAAGAGATAATGAATTTTGAAAATTTTTAGTATAATCAAATTTTAAATAATCCGCTTTTTCGAAAATTTTTAATATAATCATATTTTCAACAATCTGCAATTCCTTATTCGAATTTTGGGTATTCAGAGTTCAAGGTGATAACTACTAAGTGCACTGTTCCTTGAAATTCTTTCATTGTTAAAGAAACGTATAGTGGTAATAAATTTTGAAAATTTGTAATATAATCAAATTTTAAACAATCTGCAATTTCGAAAATTTTTAATATAATCATATTTTGAACAATCTGAAATTCGATATTATCACTATTTAAAGTAAACTAAATTCCAATACAAAAATTTTGACATTTTTGCACGACAAAATTTACGGCATTCTTGCCCAAAAAGTATTGGTTAAATTATCGAAATCTACTAGGGTGACCCTACTTAAATAGTTTTTTTTTAATATTTATTTTTAGCAAGCAATTTTGGTGAATGAATATTCATTTATAGCGTTATTACATAAGAACTAATCACAGTCTCTAGTCGAGCTCTCGTGACAAAAATTTTTATATACAATTCTAACTTTTAACGATATATAACAATGGTAATTAAATAATTAAAAGATGTACATATATAGTATTTTTTAAACATTTTTTTAAACGAAACCAATCCATAATCCAACAATTAACAGAACACGCAATGCACAAAGTCTATTATTACTTCATAGAGAGCACAGATTTAATTTTTGTATGATAGCTATATGAAATAATGCACCAATTTTTACATAAGATTCTAAAGACTAATATGAAAGACATAAATACATATTGGACTTTATTTTCAATATTCTGACTAAATCTAGTTCAGCTATATTTTGTTTTAGTCTTAATATTTTTACGAAGTTTGATGGAATTTGGTCAACTATTTCATATAGCAGTCATGCAAAAGTTGAACCAGTTCTCGGAGTAGCGAAATTCAAGCAATTCTTTGCGACACCTTGTAAAATTCATCACCACCAATCCAAACAATATTTCTTTTATAAACAGCTTCTTATTAGGGTAAGCAGATTTCATTTCACAGCCGACACACCCTCACCTTGTTTGAATTTAAGACATTGAATTCTTGAAGTCAATGGATTCGTTTATCCAAGCATGTGAGTGCTTTTTCACAAACCTTAAAAGCTTGTTTTTCAAAATGATTATATTTGGGACCTTGGCCTTCACATCGGGTTTTCGAGACAATATTTGGTTTGGATTTTAAGAACAGAATCAATCTCCTTCAAAGTTGCCATAATGCTGTTAGATTCTTTTTCTAATGCCAATAATTTTTCATGGAAAATCGGCATATAAGTCAAACCGAAATACAAAAAAAATTCAGAAAAAATGACTTAGAAATAAATTTGTTGAAGATTTTAGGGGAACCTCTTAGACAGAAAAACCTTCAAGAAATTGTTTTTTGTTTTCGTACTGTGGTAAAAGATATGAAAATATGTATGAAAAAAGTTGATCGATCTAATTGAGTGGAAAAAGCGAACACTTTATTTTAAACGAAAATTTTCTCTTAAAAGCGGTAACCCTACAAATTATTGTGGCTCACGTTAATAGTCCGGCATCAGCGTGTATAAAAAGTAACGAGTACTTTCATTTTGGTTACTTTTTAGTAACTCGTTGGTCGGGTATTCAGGACTACGTAGCTCCTTGAAAGGCTTGCTCACAGTTTTATTCGGGTTTGGTATGTTCGATACCGGAATAAAAAATCGAAACAAAGTATTGAGTATTCCAAAAAACTCGATCACGATTTTCCCAAAAGATAAATAGATATGGACGGCATCGTCATCGACTTTTGAGGTTTTTTTAAAGAAGAATTAACAAAATGAAGGCGTTTGCTCGAGAATGGAATCAATATTTTCTTATGTTTATAATATATTGAGATAGGGTTTATAAAATAAAACTAAGAATTGTATAAACTTTTTCTTCTTTAAATTTTTGACGAATGGATTATTATCCTTGCTGTTTTCGCTCTGTTGCTTTTATTAAGTGGCGCCAGCCAGACCAGATAGGGAAATTTTTTGAAAATTTCAAGTCGCAAATGTAAAATTTAGCTCTATACCGATACTAATCAAATTGGTATCGGATCGACGATTAATCGAGAACCAAAATATCGGTAAAGAATATTTATTCGTCATCGATATTCTCGATATTCAAAATATTAGGTCGGAAAATCGCGCATTCCCAAATATAATTCGGGTATTCTTGTCACAATGCCAGTCCCAGTAAACAGCTTATGATTATTTTTTAAAACCTAAAAAAAAACAAATAAAAATAAATTCAAATCTAAGCGCCCCGTAAAGTTTGTGATGCTTCTGGACAATCCTTGAATTTTGCTTTTTTGAATTTTTCACGAACTTCTTTTGAGCATTTCAAATTTTCAGATCATGGAATGGCTGACTGCATCGCGTCACTTCGACTCATTAATCCAGCCCTGCGTGCCAATAAAATATTTTTTTCGCCTCACTTAGGCACTGTAGCTAGTGAGGAGGGTTAACGTAAGCGCTTAAAACTATTTTTAATTAAAATTGAGGTCTCACAGCGGCTAGCTAACTATAAAAGTTGATGGTCACCTGTTGCGAGGCTACATGAAGAGCGTAACCCAAAAAGGTCAACAGGAGTTTAGCTAAACTACTGTGTTAAGGCATGGTCACTCTTAAACTTTCTTCTTTACTCTTTTTTTCTGTAAGTAAAGCTCTGTTTGAATACAGCTCCAGAAATTGCTCTACTTTTGCTAAAAGCTTCAACACAAAAGATTTCTGCTAAGTAACTGCTGACACATATTTACACACTAACTGGCAGAGACAAATATTCTCAGATTGAATCACAGATACAGACGCCATGCTCTGCTTCCAAACAAGGACATCTCACACAATGCAGGATACTGGGCTGACATCCTGCCACTGTTCCGAACAGACTTAGCCTCCTGTCGGTGTCGTTTTTCGTTGTGCTACTTAGAAGAAACTTTCTGAAAAAAAACTGTCTCTCACAGAATCTATAGCTATGCGTATCGTATGTGTTACTATGACGTCATTGAGCACAATGTAGACTCAAATTAAATGCAAATTGCTAAGCAAATACATGGAATTATTTTCATTGAAATGCGCAGTCAGAGTTACGCACGTTCCCAAAAGGCTCCAGAAACTGGAACTAGCTGAGCTCATTACAACCCCAAAAGTGAACCAACCCTCTTGAGTTTCCCGTACTATATCTACATATTTGCAGTTATTTGGCTGCCCATTAAGTGCAATAATATTATGTGGACGACTTTATGGCCGCGCCCAAAAGCCAGAGCAACAGTCCAAGCCAAGTGCGACACAATTTTTTTCCCGGATCCATGATGAAAGCTACGCACGCCATAAACAGAGAGGCGACAAGTGCGACAAAGGGCTGGGGATGGGGCTGAGTCTTGACAACAACAAATTGTTGTCTAACGTTAAAGCATTTTTATTACAGCCACATAAATTACAAGAGAGCTGGGAGTTCCAAATTTTATTCGCAGTCTGATTTCTGACTCAACAAGTAGAAGAAATTTGTGAGCAACTTAGATAACTCAAAGCCCCTAGAAGCTCTTAAATTTCGCTGATATCATAATTTTTTGTTGTTTTCTGCCAGACTAAAGTAAACTGCGAAAAGTGCTACGGATTATGCTGAGTTCTTCGGAGGAGTGTTTACCCCACAAATCTTTTTTAGTAAACAAAAACAAACACAAACATTCCACAATGGATAAGCTTTGTTCGTTCGTTTTGTTTGTTGCTTTTTAAGTGCCGTTGCTTATTTTTAGGTACATATACATATACACATTAATTTCTATATATATATTCTATTCATATATGTGTATGTATGATTTATGGCATAGATCTGAAATTGTTAATTAAATTGGAAGTCTTTTGAGAGCGGCACGCCCTATGGGTCAAATGAAGCAATAAAGTCAGTTAACTTGCAATAACTCTGGGAAGTTAAATTTTTGAAGTCTTATTTAGGAACAAAAATAACTGGAACAAACTTTTGTACAGCTGTCTGGAGAGTGTCACAAGCGGTTAAGATAAGATTTCAATAAAGATGACAGCGTGAAATTACTTTAGTGTACATATTTGAGGGCCATCGAGTGAACCTTCGTAAAATAAATTTATAAAATTTTGTTCTCGAAATATAAACGAATAACTAAAACAAGCCCCCCAATAATAATAAAATTACATTTTCGCGTTTCGACCCAAGATTACATTAAAAAATGTGCTACAGTCGAGGCGGTGCCCGACAGTGAAGTACCCTGTACCTTTTCTCTCAAAAATTGTTTTTCTGCATACTCCTACTAAGTACTTTTCAATTGGAATTAATTTTTTTTTTTGACGTGACAACGTCTTAAATTAGGTTTGTAGTGAGGCACCATTGAAAAAATCTAACGATAACCATAACGATAAATAAGTCTAGCGATAAATAATCGTAACGATAAGTGGCATTAAGTGGCATAAGTTGGCAGCACCAAACTGGCACTGCTCAAAGCGGTGGCTATTTTTAGTTTTGAGTGAGCGCAACTGAATAACTATTTTATTTTTGGTTTGCGCTCTGCTCTTATCTATAAACGAACCAGCGACTTTTTGTGAATCGCAGCAACAAGCAACGCACAGCGTCAGCCGCACCGCTTAGCGCTCAGCACCAAACTGGCACTGCTCAAAGCGGTGGCTATTTTTAGTTTTGAGTGAGCGCAACTGAAAAAAACTATTTTATTTTTGGTTTGCGCTTTGCTCTTAACTATAAACGAACCAGCGACTTTTTGTGAATCGCAGCAACAAGCAACGCACAGCGTCAGCCGCACCGCTTAGCGCTCAGCACCAAACTGGCACTGCTCCACAGCGGTGGCTATTTTTAGGTTTGAGTGAGCGCAACTGATTAACCCCAGCGGCGCATAGCCTCTGCGGTCTGCCGAAATACTGCATTACCTCCGCAGAAAACGTAATTGATTACAAGCGCTGCGTTTCGTTTGAGGGATTGTAAGCGGAGGCAAATAGAAAAGCAGTGATCTGCCAAAAATCTGCATTACAACTGCGGAAAAAGTAATGCACAAATAGAAACTCGCACTGCGCTACCTTAGCAACACAAAATTTTGTTATTTTGTTTGCATGCTAACAAGCATAGTTCGGCCTTTCTTCTGTCAAACCATTCATTTATACCTTTTTATTTATTATCTACTGCCGAGAAAATTTTATTTTATTAAGAGATACGAAAACGTAAAGTCTGACAACTCGTTTCATAATTTCATGAAATATACGCATAATCTGATTGCGTATCAAACGTTTCTAAGTCAACTACGTTAAAAGAAACAACCATCGACTTGACTTTCGCAAGACACATTACAGCAGAAACACTTCCTTTCATTTCCTATTTCTCCTATCATCGTCCTATCCTCAACAAAATCACTCAAATAGGAATTATTATTGTGCAATTTAATAATATTCATATCAATAAATATTCTACCGAGAAAAAGACGTTGTCACGTAAAATCTTCGCCCGTAAAACCGACTTTACAGGCAACAGTTTTGTTGAAATTCGATATTAATACCTATAAGTTCCGAAAATGTTTACCGATTGTGATGAAACTCAAAAGTTACTTCGAAGAAGCTATGGGGTAAGTTTCAAGTTGTTATGTTGAGGAGTGTGGGAGAAAACATGGTAAATCGATTGCGGTTGGTGGGGGGTCCGCATCGATAAAATTTGAATGTGCATTTGTTCATTAGAGGCACATGAATCAGCTTACCAAAATTTGTGATTCGAGCTCACTTGTAACCATAATTAGGTGGAGTAATATATTGAAGCAGTTTCTATATTTTTGACTATAGCTTTTGCTGTCCGATTTTGTTCATTTTTGACCCACACATGCATGGAACCATAACGCATCACTCTGTTAAATTTCAGATGAAAATATCAAACGGTGTGCTCAAAAACCTCGAAAATCTACTGTGAGGGTTCGGGGAAAGATATTGACATGATTCTACAAGCTTCATCTTCTGAAGAAATATGCGCACCAGCTGGTAAAATTTTATGTTTTTAGCTATTCTAGTCTCCGAGATCTAGGCATTCATTCGGACGGACATAGTTCAATCACTATCCGAGGCTATGATAAGCATTTTGGTATAAAGGACTTGTGGTCTACCGCGCCTCCTTCTGTCCGTTACATACATTGCACAAATCTAGTATACTCTTTGTACTTTTTAGTCTAGGGTATAAACATTTTTTTTTACGAAGATCCACTTTTCTTGTAAACTAGTGTTAATTAAACCAAAATTGGTATTTATAAAAGTTTCAACATATTTGATGCTTCCAAAGATTCTAGGCAGCTAGAATAAAGATGGTATTTATAAAAGAAAATCATAAAAAAAATTTTAGTATACCAATTTAGGGTGTTGTTTGAAAGACCCTAGACGGATAGAATAAAGATCTTCTTATTCAGAGATGTTTTAACAAATTTGGGATCGAGCAAAAATATATTAAAACAATATATATTTGGTGCATTATTCCAAAGATTGACAAAGATGTTTTATTTTTTAAAGAAAATTATATACAAAATTGTATATTCCAATTTGGGGTATTGTCTGAAAGACTCTAGGCGGCTAGTATAAATATCTTCTTATCAATAGATATTTAAACCAATTTGGGGTCTAGCAAAGTTGCGGATTCAGGGTTTTTTCATTTCGATGTGTATATATCGGGCCGTACCCAAATTACGTGATCCGTTTAGGGGGAAGGGTTGGAGCGACGAGGTCTTGAAAATACCACGAGGAAGGGGTTCAAAAATTGTGTCACGTAATTTGGGTACGGCTCCTATAAGAGCTCGTTAAAATCTGTCAACTCATTTTTCCAACATTTGTGGGAGGTCTAGACCCGATTACTGGGCTCTAGAAATTACATGTCTCACTTTTTTTATGTGCATTCAATTGTAAAGATACGTTTTTGTTATTCTGAAATAAGTCCTTACGACATTTGCAAAATTCCCAGAAATACGGCGGGTTTCTTAAATTTCTAACTAGTTAAATATGAAAACGTTCCAGAATCGTAAATAGCCAAAAAAAAAAACCAAAACGTAAATAAAGTCCAATCTCTCCAAGAAGCGAACTTTAGCCGTTAACAAGAAATCCCAGTTACAAGAAATCTCGACATCCCGGTATACTTAAAAAATAATCTAAAAAAAATATACATTTTTTAATTTAATGTTTCCAATATTTTTTAATATTTATGGGTTCGCTGAAACTGAATACGATGTCTAGAACCCCTAGCACGTTTTTGAAGTTATGTCAGAATAAGACATAAAATCGTTTCACAACCGAAACGTAAATGAAGGTTTATTTTGGTTATTGGAATAGTTAATTTTTCGACCAAACTCTCTAAAAACCGAATTTAAGCTGTTAACCCCTCCGAATACCAAGAAATATAAAAATAAATTTTTTTTTCCATAAGAGTTCCCAATGTTTTTTAATATTTATGGCCCGCTCAAACCGAATACGTTATCCTGAGCTCCTCGCACGTCAGAGTTTTCAAAGTAATGCGTTTCCGAGGTTATGTCAGAATCATGATAGAAAAGCGTTCCGGAACGTAAATAAAGGTTTATTTTGGTTATTAAAATAGTTCATTCATGGTCAACTATGAATGAACTATTTTAATAACCAAAATAAACCTTTATTTACGTTCTGGAACTCCCTAAGAACCGAATTTTAGCCATTAACTGCTTCGAATTCCAAGAAATCTCGACACCGCAGTATAAATAAATATACTTTATAACCTCCAAAAAAATCATAAATTTTCACAATTTAGGGTTTCCATTATTTTTTAATATTTTAGGACTCGCTGAAACTGAATACGAAGCCCAGAATCCTTAGCATGTCTGGGTACTCAAAGTTTGGAGGTTATGCCAGAATTTATAATTCCTTTCTGGGATGAAAACTTGTTGAAAATAAATTCATTTCAGAGACTTAACGTAAATTAAGGTTTATTTTGTTTATTAAAATAGTTCATTTTTTGTTCAAGTTCGAGTTCCAAGAAATCTGGGCACTTATGAAACCTTGAATATTTTTAGCAATTTAAGGATTAATATTTTTAGGCTAGCTGAATCTGAAAGCAAGGCTCAGAATGCCTAGATCGGCAGGGAAGTCAAATTACCACGTTTTTGAGGTTATGTCAGAATCAGAACGTGTGTTGGTTTTTAAGAGCTCAAAAACAAGTTTTGTGAGTTTGGCGCCTCTGAAAATATTATCTCCTCTTCAGTCTACTTATTGGGATAATGTCGACAGAAACTTTATATAATTTTTTCAATTTAAGGTTTTCAATGATTTTTAGATTTATCACGTTTTTGAGGTTATGTCTGACTCACGACGGGCTGTTATTTCAGAATCATTAATGGATCATGAAATTTTAGAGCTCAAAAGTGGTTTTTGCGATTTCTTTTTAATGTTTTTGTGGCCGCTGAAAAAATGATCTTCTCTTCTGCCTACCTATTGGGAAAAGTTCGACACTCCAGAAACTTTATATAATTTATTCAATTTAAGGTTTCCAATGATTTTTAGATTTATCACGTTTTGAGGTTTTGTGTGACTCATGACGGGCTGTTATTTCAGAATCATTAATGGATCATGGAATTTTAGAACTCAAAAGTGGTTTTTGCGATTTATTTTAAATGTTTTTGAGGCCGCTGAAAATATAATCTCTTCTGCCTACTTATTGGGAATGTCGACACCCCAGTGACCTTATATATTTTTTTCAATTTAAGGTTTTCAATGCTTTTTAACATTTTTAGACTGGCTGAATCCGAATGTGAGGCCCAGAACGCCTAGCTCGCCAGGTTGGTCAAAGTAGCACGTTTTTGAGGTTATGTCACAAGTATGAATTTGGAGCTCAAAAGCGGTTTCTTTAAGAAACTGTTGCATTTGGCAATCAGCCTATAGTGTTTATAAAGAACTTTCCCTCTATAGAACTGAAATTAAAGTCACGATCTAAATTTAAATTACTGACGTACAATTTGAAACCAGAAATAAGCAGAAGTGTCTTCTATTATAATATTTATTTCAATTATTTTTTTTTTTAAGTTTCATACATTTATTTATTAAAAAAAAAAACTATTTCTACGCGTTCTAACCATCTCGATTACGTCATAAGCCAGGATTTCTCGTATGTTAAACACGTTTTTTATGAAACCCACATTTATACCAAGAAAAAAAAACTAAAAAAAGAAACTAATTTTATTAGAAATACCCAAGCGTATAGTGTTAATTATTTTAAACTTTTTCCATTACTTCTAGAACAAAATCTTAGCTAGAATCTGTTTTAATTAAAGTTTGTTGTAAATTCAACTTAGAACGCCGTTAGATAAGTCACATAGAACGAGTATATAACAATTAAATACTGACAAGTATTTTGAAGTTTCGAATTTCGCTTTACAACAAACAATTAAAAAATTGTTAAACCCCGTCACGTATTTACACAAATACACATACACAGCTGTACCTAGATAATTAGTTGTATATAAGTGTATAAGTATATAAGTAGCAATTCAGGTTTCGACGTTAGCTTCGTTAGAGGCAGGTAACAAAAAAAAAAATAAAGTCTCAAACTCACACATAACTATTAGTACCATAATAAAAAAAATTTACATAAAGGCGGCCAGGTGTGAAATACGAATGTGTGTGGAGTTGTTTATATACAAAAAAAAATACTATGTATACATTATGTACATTTTTGAAGTCAGACACAGTTTTTGCTTTGTGCTTTTAACCCGCCGAATTGCACGTTTATTAGTGCCATTGTTATGGTCTTGTGAAGCGTTTTGGGTGTCTCTTGGTACCCATGACCAGATCATCAAATGGGCATATTCACATTTGCATAAAGTTTGGAAGGAATAAAAGAAGAAGATCCTACTTGGTTCAAAAGTTTGAGATTTTGGGATATTTCTTAATCTTATTTGAAACTGATGACAACTTAGATGATTTAATGGCTAGTCTTATATTATACTAGTGATTAAACATCGTAAAATTCTCTAGTCAGCTTATCTGGAAAAATATAAGACTTAGATGAGTTTGCAGTTCGATTCAAACTTGCATCATTATAAGTCTAATGACGCGCTTCACGGGTCTGTCTTAGCCGAATTCTTTAAAGTTCATTGCGAACTTCACGTTCCTGGGCAGTACGATTAGATTGATAATTAATTTGATTCGTTGCATTTCTTCCAAAAAACCTACGTATTTACAACCTCTAACACACGCAAAAATCAGATTTTAAATATATCGACGCCTTGATGAGAATACCCGTAACAAAAACAATTAACTAAAAAATATTAGTTAATCTGGCAATGTACACAATGCAACACTATAAAAAAATTTGCCCAAAAATTAAAAAAAAAATGTTGGGGGTGGCAACCCTTATCACTTAGAGGCATGAAAAATAGATGTTGGCCGATTCTCAGACCTACATTGGGCACACAAAATTTGAGTAAGAATCGGTCCAGCCGTTTTGGAGGAGTATGGTAACTAACATTGTGACACGAGAATTTTATATATAAGATGATCTTGATATCATTACAGATAAATTAGTTTTAAGAGAATTCTCGATCATTTGTCAAACTTTCTTTCCACTTTAATAGTTCGAAAACAGGAGCGGATTCTGTAAGATATTTAGGATGGATCTCTTTCAGGTACTGGTATATAATCCAAATCGTTAATTAGTTTTATTTTTGACTTGAGTAATAAAAACACATAGTGCATAGCAGGTGCGGATCTGGGATGGTTCTTCACTTCGAAGACGGATCTGATATCTGATCTCCCAAAAGACTTTCAGGTCATTTTTCGAACTCTTGGAGGGGTCCGGTACCGAAAACCTACCCCCTGGATACGCAATAGCTATATAGAAATGAAAATATTTATGTTTGAGATCTAAAGGACACGACCGCCCCAGTCTTTGTAATGGAGTTCATTACAGGGTAGCTTGACTGTATAAATACATTGATAACATAGTCCAATGCTTTTATAGTGTTTGAACAGGAAAGTAACCGTGGGATCTTACCCTCGACGTACACTTAAAGAGCTCTATGACGTCAAACGACAGGGTTAGACCGTGAGAGCGCACCAGCCTTTCGTATCAGCAGAAAGGACGCCATTCATTAGTTCGTAGCCCGGCAAGGGTTGTTACTGTCAGGAAATAGTAGCTTCCAGAAAAGTGATATCTACTTCTTCGTATAAAAAATTTTTGAGTGTACGTTACTTAGCAGACCCAGCTGAGTCGATTGGGATGACTTTTTTGTTGTGAGTTTTGGCTCTATTTGTGGTAAGATCAGCTTTTTGGTTTGGTCGATAAAATTCCTGCCTGTCTATAGGGAACCAATTTTTTCTTAGTTTGACTATGATGTCTACCCTAAATTCGTATATCAGAAAAACAGCATCTGCCCAATCCGCTAGTAAGTGTACAACTTCTTCGGCTTGTCAAATCAGTCAGTTTAACTTCATGTTTTTTAGCCATACTTTTTGTTTGGCCAACTAACTACAAACTTTCAATGGCGGCTTTTGTGTGGCATGTTTTGTACCCGTCGGCATGTTAATTTATTTGCCTTTCGGCGACAAGTGTGTTATTTACTCAGATATATGTATTTAGCTATGTATCTTGACATATTGTGCATACCATAACATGCAATTACATAGGTACAGTATGTACCATATACAGTCAGCGCAAAATTTATGCGTATAGTCTTAAGGTAAGCTAGAATCCTTACTTTGAGCACAATTATTGTAATGAAATATCCCCTTAAAAATTATCTTTTAATCCAGATTTCAAAGGTTTGCTTTATTAAATAAGAACTAATAATAGTAAATCATCATTGCATGCTCTGAGTGAGTTTGAGTAGTTTGTATGATTTGATTGGTTCAAAATCTGTCATCAGCGTTGTGAATGGAAAAATGCAGTTGATTACATTTGAAAATTTGCATTACTCGTTTGTTTTTATTTTTGATTATGAGCTGCAAATATAATTATTGACATTCACATTTATCACAAACATGTCGTACGTAGCCATAATTCAAGGAAAAGTGCAAAGCACTAATTTATTTTTAATTTATATGTATATTTAGGATTTATTGCTGAATTTAATCAAATCTCGAACAATTTCGTCAACGATTTGGAAACCTTTACGAATCAGCGAGCACTAAGATTTGGAATCGTAAAGTTGAAAAGAAATTGTTTTCTGTGGCACCCCAGAATATTTTTTAAAAAATTTTAAATGAATAGCCTTCGTGCTAAATCGAATGAATTGCCCCTTTTGAATATATTTTTTATCATTTACAAACACTATTACGGTACTTCACCTTTATATATTTTTTTTAACATTTAACAACACTAGTTGTAAGGTTGGTTAAGTATCAAAGCCCTGCCCCTAACACACACCTGTTGTTTCTGTACAACATTCTAGATTTTTATTTATTGAGAATTAAGAATTTTTATGGGGCAGAAATGACGTTTTAAGGCTCACAGCGATTTTGATTCTTTGGAATTTTAAGGCATTTTTGCCCAATATCAAGGCTTTCACTTTTTCAAAAACGGAATAAAATAAACTTCTACTTATTCTTTATGTTTTTTTTTAGGTTTTCAATTTTAAATCAAAGAAACTATTAATTTTTTATTTTCTTTAATCAAGTTTTGAATTTTATTTTTCGTTATTGTGAATTATGGAAATAAATTTAAGTGAATTTTGTATAAATATTCTTTTTTTATATACAATAGATTTAATTTTTGTGATTATCTGCAGTTTTAACTTGGCAGCGCCCCAAGTTTAAGTGCGATTAAATCCAGTGGCGTAGCGTGCCTTAGCGGGGCCTCGTATAAAAACTTATTTGGGGGCCCCTAGGAAGGATAAAGATTTCCCAAAAAAATGCATAAAATTATAAGAAATATTTATTTTTATAATTATACCTATGTATCACTATTTAACAAAAAAAATAACAAACAAATCAAATTATATGTACATTCTCCATGCCTTTTTTTCTGCAAACTGATTAATTAAATCATTTAAATCCGATGAAGACTTAAGTTTTTCTAAAATTTCTGCATCTTTAGATAATAGTGACAAGTATGAGAGGCGTTCCTGTCCCATTGAAGTCCTTAAGTAGTTTTTTATAAGTTTTAATTTCGAAAAACTTCATTCAGCAGTTGCGGTTGTAACTGGAAGGGTCATGAATAAAAAGCATGCTGTTATTACCTCCGGAAAACTGGATGCAAGACTATTGAATTCTATCAGCAACAATTCAATTAGTTCCTTAATCAAATGATTTTTTTGAATTTCAGATTTTAGAACATCTAAGAGTCTTTAATTGGTCATAAAGGTTAACTGAGATGTCATTACTGTATTTATCAGACAGTTTTCCGGAAGCGTTTAATAACTCTTCGTTTGAAGAAGACAGGAGTTTCTCCGGTTATAATATTTCGAACATACTACTCAGGTTGCGAAGACTCTGAAATCTTTGTTTAGTTTGTGAAATTAATATATCTAAACAGCAATAGTAAACATTGACTTTGAAATAAGATTCCTGGTCTGAAATTCTCTCATCTTGTGACAACTTATCAAAAAACCGCTTCGTTATCTATCGCCTTTTATTTACAAAACCAGTTGTCACCTTCCATTCTTTTGCTAAATCTTTGGCCTCATTTAGTAAACTATTGAATGAATTTTCATTTCTTAATTCGCACAGTCTATTCAAAAGATTACTTAATAGAATACTAGTTTTTTGTAAGTCATCATTTTCATGCTGTAGAGCTTTAGAATCAGGGTTAATGATTTCAAATAGTGAAGAAAAAAATGTGACAAGCACTAAGAAATCATAACTCTCTAAAATGTTAATTATATTTTTACATTCTTCATGTTCATTTTTTTTATTCGAAATTAAGTTGGTTCAAAGTTTTACCGAAAAGTCAAGCAAACGCAAAAACCGGCCGGCGCAATAACAAAAACGCTCTCGAAAACTCTCATTCTGTCTTAAGAATCCCCTTTTCTAGACCTTAGACGTATTATGAGACGGGGAAATCCCGCAGCCCACGACAATAACCGATGTAGGGTGTTACCAACTTTTGAACGAGAAAAAACAATTTGTTTGTTTTTAATCTTGTCATATGAGAAATAAAATAAAATAATAGGACCTCGTGGTCCGGGGGCCCCGAATAATTGATACGGCGGTAGCTACGCCACTGCCCAGCTCTACAACATTTCACTCTGAATGCGCATATCTTTTAATTTTGTTATTTGACCACTGTATAATGAAAAACAATCGTCAAAAACAATCAACCTTCCTTAAGCCTAAAATTGAATGCTGTTCGCATAATTTGTGGCCCCACTGTACCATATGTAGCTGTATGTTTGTTGCGTGCAAGGGCAAGAAGGCGAGTAACTACAACAACAACAACTATACTAAACTAACACATGCAACTAACATAGCAGAGTAATCACAAACTCATCAACCGGTTGCTTCAAAATAACAGACAGACACAACAACAAACAACACCGATACATATGTACATAAATACTATATAGAGAGCCATGCACACAATGTTATATACTCATATGAGTATATAAGGCTAAAAATCCAGCGCAACAAGTTTTTGCTTTTGTTTTCGCTTTTGCTCCACTCAATTCATTTATTATATTATATACAATATTTTTTCTTATTATTGTGGGCATTTTTTATTGTACGTTTTCTTATTTATTTCAAAGGCGTTGCATATTTGTGAATCACATGAAATATAATTTTGCGCAAAAACAAATAATTAACAAAAATTTAGCAAGTGTCAGCAAATTATGGGCAGGGCAGGGCTTTAAAATAAATAAAAATTCAAAAAACAAATAAAAGCGATGAGCTTAATTAATATTTCAAATAAGTAGAGTCTAAGGTTTTGACAAGGTAAAATTTTAGCAGTGTTGTAAAGCGCAATAAAAATGCAAACCACGTGAGGCAGGCAGTGATTCATTTCGAGGGTTTTTTTAAGATCAGAAAACAGAAAGTTCAAAGCTGAGTTGTAGAAAAATGCAATTAGCTGGGGCATGTAAGCCAGTATACACGATGACATCATCATGATAACTGCTAAATGTAGCTCAAGTGTGTGAAAGTTATAATAAAAACGAGTAAGAGTAAAAGCAAAGCGTCTGAAGTAAAAGTAACCCCTAAAAATTGATTTTTTTTTACGTACAGCTTCCTGCAAAAGCAAAGCTCGTCAAATACACAGATACTCAGATGCTCAGATACAAGATACAAACAGCTTTAGCTGGATACACACACTTAATGTTATGGTTTTTATGCCTACTACTGATACTGATTCGAGTGACTATTTTCAGCGATGATGTCATCACTGCTCCGCTCCAATCCAATCCAAGCCAAGAGAGAAAACAAGTTGCTCAAACACTGGCCTAAGTAAACATTTGTCCACAACAGCTGTTTGATTGGTTTCAGTTGTATCTCACTTTTTACGCATTGCCATTTACTCATTAAATTTATAAGCTTGACATAATAACAAATAAATATATATATAGAGTATATATATATATATATATACCTATATACCTTATCTGAGCCAAGTTTTCTGTTTTAGTCTTTTGTTTGTTCTACTGCAATATGCAAACTTTGCTAAAATTTTGTAATATCAAATTTGTTTACTTACCGATACCAAGGTATTGAATATAAAGAGTATATATTTTGCCACCGACGTTCCGCAATCCATTTTTCAAACAAAATTAGGCAACACTGTAAATGGAAAAATAAAGAAAAATCGCTTTTTTAATACAATTTGCTGTGCTTTTCAAACTCTTGTCATGTGAAACCATTTATAAGGTGAGGAGAAAAAAATATATGATCTATCTATCTATTATGTAAGCTCTCCAATACATACAACAAGCTATATACTTACTATATATATAACGTATTAACCAATTAACTAATTCAGCTTGTTTTTGTTTGTATGCCCAGTTTATATATATTTTGTTGTTCAAGTTTCATAACGTGGAAAGTTTTGTTGCATTTCGAGATAATAAAATTTTAAGGCCTTATAAACATATGTTAATTTAAAAAAAAATAAGAGTGAAAACTGCATATCATTAAACATATATTATTGTTTTTATTTATTAGGCAGCGATTGTTACAAAACTTTGCTGCGGTTATTTTTAATTTAAGCAAATATTTGCTTTAGTTATTTGGTAAGTTTTGGAGGGATTAAAGATGGCGATAGACTTAAGCAAATATTTGCTTTAGTTATTTCATAAGTTTTGAGGAATTTGAGATAGAGACAGTTTTTTTTTATACTTAAAATCTTAGACGCGTGTTCTCTAAATTATTTCGAAAGCTAAAAGAGCTAAGATTCTGGAATGGCTGGGGTTGAAGTTCTCTAAAGTGTGACGAATTTTTGCTCTATAAAAAAGTAAAAAAATTTCCTAATTCTTGGGAAAAAAAATATGTTTGCATAAGGCCAATCTACCAACCGCCAGACTCTTCTTTTCTCTCGAGGGGCTTGGGTTTTAGATTTCAACTTTCATCATCATTTGATCTAAAATCAATTTATGTTCAATCATATGGCGAGCTTTTCGGACTCTCTGGACTTTTGTTTGGGTTTATGAATTTCAGGCTTCATCACTATTTATCTTCTAAAATCAATTTATGTTATCTTCTAACATCTGCTGTGCTGTGTGCTCTTGGGAAATCTCTGGACTTTAGTTTGATAGGGAAATTTTGTGACCATATATTTCAAGCTTAATCAGTGTTTCTTCTAAAATCAATTTAACTTCAAACATCTGGCGAACTAGTTACTTCTGGAAATCTTTGGACTTTAGTTGGATAGGGAAATTTTGTGACCATATATTTCAAGCTTAATCAGTGTTTCTTCTAAAATCAATTTAACTTCAAACATCTGGCGAACTAGTTACTTCTGGAAATCTTTGGACTTTAGTTGGATAGGGAAATTTTGTAACCATATATTTCAAGCTTCATCACAGTTTCTTCTAAAATCAATATAACATCTCCTGAGTTAGTTGCCGTTGGGAAATCTGTAGACTTTAGTTTAATAGGGAAATATTGTGACCATATATTTCAAGCTTCTTCATCTTCAAACATCTGGCGAACTAGTTACTTCTGGGAATCTTTGGACTTTAGTTGGATAGGGAAATTTTGTGAACATATATTTCAAGCTTCTTCACAGTTTCTTTCAAAATCTGTAGACTTTAGTTTGATAGGGAAATTTTGTAACCATATATGCTTCATCAATTTAACTTCAACCAGCTGGCGAACCAGTTACTTCTCGGAATCTCTGAACTTTAATTTGATAGGAAAATTTTGTGACCATATATTTCAAGCTTCAACACGATTTCTTCTAAAATCAATTTATCTTCAACCTTCTGGCGAACTAGTTACTTCTGGGAATCTCTGTACCTTAGTTTTATAGGAAATTATGTGGCCATATATTTTAAGCTTCATCAGCGTTTCTTCTAAAATCAATTTAACTTCAAACATCTGCTGAGCTGGTAACTCATGGGAAACATCTAGACTTTAGTTTGACAGGAAAATTTTGTAACTATAATTTTTCAGCTTCATCAAAGTTTCTTCTAAAATCAATTTAACTTCAACCAGCTGGCGAACCAGTTACTTCTCAGAATCTCTGAACTTTAATTTGATAGGAAAATTTTGTGACCATATATTTCAAGCTTCAACACGATTTCTTCTAAAATCAACTTAACTTCAACCATTTGGCGACCTAGTTCTTTCTAGGAATCTCTGGACTTTAGTTTAATTGGGAATTTTTGTGACCATATATTTCAAGCTTCATCACCATTTCTTCTAAAGTCAATTTATATTCAAACATCTGCTGAGCTAGTTGCTCTTGGAAAATTTGCGGACTTTAGTTTGATAGTGAAATTTTATGACTATATATTTCAAACTTCATCATCGCGTCTTCTAAAATCAATTTATCGCCAACCATCTGGCGAAATAGTTACTTCCGGGAATCTCTGAACTTTAGTTTGATAGGGAAATTTTGTGATCAGATATTTTACGATAGACTTGACTCGTGTTCAAAAAAGTTAACAAACTCAAATTGTGACGTCTGAAAGTATACCACTGTCGAATTCTTCTTGAATAATAAGATAATCTCAATAATTATCTTTGAAGAAGAATTCGATTGCAATCCAAGAATTATCTTTCAAGAAGAATTCGACTTGTCAACTTTTTTTTCCCACGTATCGAGTCTATCGTAAAATATCTGATCACAAAATTTCCCTATCAAACTAAAGTCCAGACATTCACAGAAGAAAAATATTATTTTTTTCGTATAGAGAAACCATATGACATTACATTTTACGATAAACTGGACTTTAGTTTGATAGGAAAATTTTGTGACCACATATAAGATAGACTCGATTTGTGTGAAAAAAAAGTTGACAAAATCAAATTGTGACGTCAGAAACTTCGTCGAATTCTTCTAGAAAAATAATCCAGCCAAAATTAGCAAAAAATTATTTATTTTCGCAAGCGCCAGACATGTGTCTATCCAAGCTATTAGAGCATCATAATCAATCAATTTTAAGTGGAATTAAATCATTTGTTGGCCAAAAGTTTTTGATGAATCGCAGAAAACCCAGACACCGCAGACAAGTTATGCTAAGACGAACTCTTAAACAAAAGAACTTTTAGGCACACAAAAATCGAAATTGATGAGTTATTTGCTATTAGAGCTGATTAGGCACCCATTTGCCATTTTTTAGTTAGTTTTTGCACATGATCTCATGGCAATTTAACAGATTTCGCGGAACTCATGTGGAGTAAAGAACGTGTTTTGGATATTGCGCGTGCAAAAAATAACTTTTAAAACCACAAAACATTGAATTGATGGTTAACTTTTATAGGTCCAGTGGGAGATATAAGAAATGAAGATGATGATTGGCAAACCCGACCTACCACTCAAAAATAGCGTTGTAGCTTAGAGCATTAAAAAAAAGATCCAGTGGGAGATATAGAAAATGATGATGATGATTAGCCTCATCATAATCGCACGCAACGTTTTTGCAAGCCTTAACGTAGAGTAAGATGGGGCAAACTTAACCTCCCACAGTTACGTAAAAATAGAATTATAATGTAAATCTGCATTAATTAATTAATTTAAATAAGCATGAAAAACAACGAAAATTATAGCATAACAGTTCTGTTGGTGAAATCTAAATCAGTCTGCATTTAAATGCTAAAAATTGTAAGCTGGGGCAAACCCGACCTACCACTGTTGCTAAAAAAAATCGCCTTGTAGTTTAGAGCATTAAAAATAACCGAATTGGTAGTGCGACAGTTGTCTGTCAATCTACATTTAGATGCTCGAAAGCCTAAAAATATATTTTTACGACTTTCAAATAAATTTTTGTGAATATTTGATCACATTTTTTCTGGTGATCGAAAAAAAGGTAGATGGCTTATATACTATGAACATAGAGCTAGTTAAAAATTTTGTAAAATTTTTTAATTCGCTTTGTCTTGAAAAACAACACAGTGGGGCAAACCCGACCTCTAAATGGTGGAGCAAACAGATGTCCAGCTTGATCCAAATATATAGCAGCAAGCTATTTATACAAGGAATTACTTAACTGTACAATCCAGTGGGGAAAACCCGACCTTTAAATGGTGGAGCCAACCAGACGTCCAATTTGTTCGAAAAATATACCAGCAAGCTTTTAGGTAGCAAATACAAATACTCTGACTAGTTACTTAGGTGTTCGATCTAGTGGGGCAACCCCGACCACTAAACGGTGGAGCCAAACAAACGTCTAGCTCGAACCAAAAATATGCCAGCAAGCTGTTTATAGAGCATATCCAATAACTCTGATTATTTACTTAGCTGACATTGACTCAACTTTCAGGTCGATTTATATGTCTAAGCCAGAAAACTGCAGCCGGTATCTTTTTTATGCACATCGTATCACTGACTTAAATTTTGCGTTCTATCCTAATCATTTAGAAATGTTGCTATGGGATTATGGGAGGCTTCTTCAAAAATCAACAGATTTTGTCCCTAAAAGTTGTTTACTGTCAATCAAACATTTTATTGCGAGAATTGAAAATCTAAACATTACGAATTTTTTATATAAATATTTGCAATTCTGTAGAAAAAAACATGCTCTTTTAATTTATAATTAAAATACATTAAATTTAGAACATATGTCTGTTAACCCACAAAAAAATAGGCGGTCTGATTTACCCCACCATTTTCGAAAATTACAAAAATTAATTTTTTTTAAAAATGCGCATATTTGAAAAACGAATAAAAGTAAAAAGAATTAAGCAATTCTTGAAAGTTAAATTTTGATATTATCTGTGGTAAACCACCAAAAAATAGGCGGTCGACTTAACCCCACCATTTTTAAATTTTTCTAAAATCTAATTTTTCAAAAATGATCATATCTCAAAAATTAATAATGTTCAAATGAAGTCAATAGGTCTAGAAAGTTAAACTTAAATAATATCTGTGCTAAGCCAGCAAAAAAATAGGTGGTCGGGCTTACCCCACCATTTTTGAATATTAATAATGTTAAAAAGAAATCAGCAGTTCTAGAAAGTTAAATTTAGATAATATCTGAGTTGAACCAACAAAAAAATAAAAGGTCGGGTGTATCCAACCATTTTTGAATTTAACCTACTAAAATAAAATTTTTTTTAAAATGTTAATATCTCAAAAATTATTTATGTTCAGTTGAAATCAACAGTTCTAGAAAGTTAAATTAAGATAATATTGAGATAACTAACAAAAAAAATGGGCGGTCGGGTACACCCCACCATTTTTAAAAATAACAAACATATAGCTTTTTCATTTCTTAAAAATTAATAGTGATCAGTCGAAATAAGAATCTAGAAATCTAAAATATTTGGGACAAAGCTTTAATTTTAATTTGGGATATCGAACGAAAAAAAAATAGGCGGTCGTGTTTACCCCACCATTTTTAAAAATGACAAAAATTGAATTTTTTGAAAAATTTCCCCTTCTCAAAAAGTAGCAAGCGTTAGCTTTAATTTGGTACATTATACGAGCTGTTCTGATATCAAGCATTTTATAGCTAAAAAACCCATTAATAGGTCGGATTTGCCACACCTTAAGCTATTAATTTTAAATAAGAATCCAAATACCATGGATCATCGGTACATTTTTGAAGCCTACTCATTCGAAGTGATGAACTTATTTCGAAAAATATTTAAAGCGTTTGCAGAAGTGTATTGAACTAAAAGCTAATATTTTCTTAGAAAACTGTCAATGCCACCATTTTTGAAAATGACAAAAAATGAATTATGTATAATGTAATATAATATATAATAATGGTCAAATTAAATTAGTTGTACGAGCTGAGCTGATGTCAAGCATTTTAAAGCTAAAAAACCCATTACTAGGTCGGATTTGCCCCACCTTATAATAAAAGATCAAGGAATCCATATACGAGTACCATAAATCATTGTTTTTAAGCTAACTCATTCAAGGTGATGAACTTGTTTTGAAGCATTTGCAAAAGTGTATTGAACTTCAGGAAACTTTTTGTTTGAAAGCTTTCGAATGTGAAAGGGTCTGCGGCTTTATAAGTCAGTCTAACAAAAAATTTGAGAAAAGATTAACCAACCGCTTAGGTAGTATATTTCTAGAACGTCGGCAAACTTGCTTTGAATTTGTTATTCCAATTAAAGACTTTATTGCAAAACTGACTAATTCAATTGAAAACAATTTCAGGAACAGCATTTTATAAGATCATTTCCGTTGAAAGAAGTTTTGTTTTTGTGCTGCGCTGATCATAAAAGGTGACGACGCAGGTAAAACTTGTTTTTGTTAGGTTAAGGTTGTTTCCCTTAATCTTATATACTCGCATCCAGCTGTGAACGCCTTTTGAAGTTCAAATAACACACAATAAATATAAAATTTAAACAAATTAGCAACACTTCAACGTGAATTGTATATAGTTAAGTACATAAGCGACACGCTATGCTCTGCTGCTCATTTAGTTGCAGTTAAATTTGTAATTTTTCAAAAGAACGCATTTATATACAGACAACACTTTTACATATTTACATAGCCATGTAATAAAGGTTCTTATATTCTTATACACAGACACTTGCAGCTTCTTTATCAGTACATAAATAGTATGTATTATGTACTTAAGAGACTCTGTTAAGCCTTGTACTCGGGCCGGGAGATGCGTGCATTGACACTTGTTAGCGATTGTTGTTGTCAAGGCAACAACAACAATAACAAAAGCATTACATGCACACACACACACTATATACATAAGTACTATGTACTACATATTTATGCAGGCAGCTGCATTATAAAGCAAAAGTTCACTGCACTTTTCAGTTAATTATAAAATTTATTTATTGCTTCATTTAATATTTATTAAATTTCACACAATTTCTTTATGTTTCATACAAGTTTCTTGATATTTTTATTCCTGTTTTCTTAAGTGTTTCCTTCGGCACTTTACACTTTCCACCACTTTCGCATGTTTTTATTTAACTGCGTCATAGATGCGCGCATTTTTTGCGTTGGCCGCAGCATCCGCAGCATATTTTGGTTTAAATATATTTTTAAAACAATTTAAATACATTGCATTTATATGAATCACCAGAATTTAATTAAAGAATTTTTTAACGACTGTTTCAATTACCTTTTGACTTAACTTCTTTAATAATTTACAATAATTTGTAAATTTAATACCGCAGCGCTTTTAAAACACGTCTCCCTCACTCAAACAAAAACTCGAATTGAACTGGGGTTGTGAAATGTGACGAAGATACAATCATGCATCGTTGGTTTTTGTGGCGTATGCGATGTATTTGTGCGTTTATCGATAGGTGTGCAAAAGCGATTTGATTAAAGGGAAATTTGGGGTAATTGTTGGTTGGCGCCATCTATGAGTTTTTTTGAAGCAAACATGAAACTTTATAAAGTAACGCTGTTTTTTTGTTTGAACAACTTGCGTGCATTGACAATTGTTATCAAGGTAACAACAACAATAACAAAATGCAAGCGACATAAATTAAGCATTACATGCATGGTTAACGGCAATTGTTGGTTGGCGTCATCTGTGTTTTTTTTTTTGCAACAGGCATGAAACTTCAAATGGCAAAGTAACGTATTTTTTGGTTGAGCGATTTTAGCTGCATACTTTAAGGTTATAAATAGTTGCTATTTATTAGACGCTAGATAAAGAAATATGTTCGTTTAAAAAAACTTAAGCAGATATTTTTTAAAGGCAGCCAAACATTTAAAAAAAATAGCATAGTATTTAGAAATAGATTCATAGGTGTCGCAGCGATTTGTGGCAAAGTGCCACAGAAAGTACGAGCAAGCGCTTCTTTTATAAAATTCATGCAACTTTCTTACTTCCAAAAGGTTTTCAAATTAAATTATGATTTAATCAAAACGGAGAGACTCTATTGCAAAGAATTTTCAAAGCAACGTTGTCACTGACTTCATTAAGTCGAGGTTTTTTATATTCACGGTCGGAAAACGAAAAACAAATCGATACATTTTATTCGGATTTATTTTGCGTGCTCCCAAATTCGAATTTTTATCATTTGCAATCTACTCATATTTCCCTTGCTCATTGCTAGCAGAGCTATTCACCTTTCGCGGGAAATTATCCACTATTATGCTATTCCTCTCATACGGGAAATTTATTTAAGCAAGAAATGAACATTTTTTTAAGCAAGGCATACACCAAGTAAAAATTCGGCTTAAGGGAAGTTTTTTTTAAATTTGGTCGAAAAAAAAACTGGTGCCTGTAAAGTCGGTTTTACGGGCGAAGATTTTACGTGACAACGTCTTTTTCTCGGTAGAATAATTATTGATATGAATATTATTAAATTGCACAATAGGAACAAGGAATTGAATGAAAATAAGAATTGCACAAATTGTAACTATAGAAATATATTTGGTTTACTAAAACATTGTACATACAAACTAAAACTTAACTAATTTCTATTTGAGTTATTTTGTTGAGGATAGGACGATGATAGGAGAAATAGGAAATGAAAGGAAGTGTTTCTGCTGTAATTAAACGTATATTTCATGAAATTAAGAAACGACTTGTCAGACTTAACGTTTTTGTTAAAGTCACCACACAAAAGAATCGGTATACCAGAATCAACTTGCACGAACGGTGGCACGTACTGGCTGTTGTGAACTTACGGACCGAGTCCTTGCCATAGTAACATTCCAATGTCCTGCATACTAGCTCCCGGATGAATTAGTGTAGCTCTTTTTTACACACGACGCGTCGCTTGATTTTACGTTTATCGTTTAATTTGTTGTTTTCTTGCTTTTGTTGTTTGTTATTATGACTTACAAATTGTTCTTAATTAATTAACTTTTTTGCAACGTTTTATTTAACACAAATTCACGAAATCTCTTGAGTTTCGAATCGACCGCAGCGTAACACGAAATAAATGCGAAATAAATGCGTGAGAGCGTGGTGAGTAAGCAAGCCGCCTAGCAATGGTGACTCACCGTAACGTTACCGGGCGTTATAAACTCACCGTAACACTACCGGGCGTTACACTTTTTCATAAGTGACACCGAGCCCAACCTAATTTAAGACGTTGTCACGTCAAAAGGCGAAGTTTAGGAATTATTTGTGGCATAATAAAAAGACATACAAACTTCCTGTTTTGATTGTTAAATGGGATTTTTATTGTATAATAATTGGACATTTTTATCCCGAAAAAATTCAAAATGGCGGCTCTTGTCTGCCTTTGCAAGCAGAGGATGGTTCCCATATTTCAGTTCTTTAGCGTTTTGTAGTGAAATGCAATGAAAAAAGTTTTTTGTACTTTGAAATTAATGAAATTCTTTATGGCTAATACAAAATCAGAACAAGTTTTAAAGAAAAATTAACTGAAATGTGTACGTTCCAAAAAAAATTTTTGTTTTTTAAATTTTTTATTATTTGACCTTGCTTAAATATAACAATTTTTCATGTAGCCTTAAAAAATGATATCCTTTCAAAAAAAAAACGCGTTTAAGATTTTAAGAAAGTCCCTCAGCGTGACGTAGGTGCGTTCAAGTTGCTCTATTTCTATAAATATCGATCAAATCGAAAAATCCTTTCGTACACACTACACTTTCTACGAATGTGTAGCTTTCAATTTTTGTAAAAAAAAATCAATTTTCTCGATTTCTTAAGCAAGCATTCTAGTACGATTAAATAATTTGCTCCAACCTCAAGCTTGACATACTCAACGCAATACAAAATACAATCCAGCCTGATTAGCTTCATAAAATTTCAATAAAATTTGATTTTACATTTCAAAAAAATTTAAATGTGATTCCATCACATCATCATTCGGCCGTGCTTAGGAAAACAAAAAAAAAAAACCCACAATTTTATTCGAATTTGTCGCCATATACTCATATGCTCTTGATCATTATTACCTCAGCTTTACACCTTTTTAGGGAAAACTAACGACTATGAATTTCCTTTAAAAAGGGAACATTTTTTTATGTTAGACATGACCATTTTGTTATGGAGAAAATGAACCAAACAAAAATGATGTAAAGATCGAATATGTAGCTTTCATTTTTTGTAAAAAAAATCAAAATTTTGACCAAATTTGAAAGATTTTACCCTTAAGCAAGAATTCGATAATTCCCTCCAACCTCTCTTTCGACATAAAAGCAATACTATATGAATCCATAAATTTGCATAATACCATTTGGCAAATCTCGATTCTTTTTTATCGATAACATTGTATTGTTTAAGCCACAAAGGAAAGAAAAAGGCTGCCGATTAGAAATTTAAATTTATTTATTATACCCTGTACCGTATGGTACCAAGGGTATATTAAGTTTGTGCAAGCCGAAAATGTATGTAACATATAGAAGGAGACGTCGGAGACACCCCAAAGTTACCTAAAATATGATCAGGGTGAATAGAGAAGTCGATATACCCATGTCCGTCTGTCCGTCTGTCCGTCTGTCCGTCCGTCCGTCCGTCCGTCCGTCCGTCCGTGTGAACGCCTAGATCTCAGAGATGGTAAGAGCTAGAGTTAACAAACTTTCACATTAGATCCCATATTATTCTATAGGAGGCAAGTTTATTTTATTTTTTTGATATCGGGGATAAATTATATAGCTCCCATGCGGGTGTTTGAGACGACCTCGACAAAAAAAAAGCGTTTTAGATGAATAATTCATTTGTTTATGAAGATATCGTAAACCACCAAATTTGGTATTCGAAAGTTTTTTATAATTCCCAAACACTGTACCAAATTTGATCGAAATCGGTTGACTATATCATATAGCTCCCATAGGACCGATCGGCCAAAATAACTTTTTTAAAGAAAAATTCGCTATATTTCGTTTTTTAATAAAGATATCCTAACCAGATTTGGCGTTTGGAAATAGACCACTTAAGCAATGTGCCAAATTTTAACAAAATCGGTTGACTATATCATATAGCTCCCATAGGACCAATCGGTCCAAAAACAAGTTTTTTATACAAAATTCGATGTGTTTTGTTTGTTTGTAAAGATATTTGAAATAAATTCGGCATTCAGATCTTTTTTAAGGTATTTAAGCATTGTGTCAAATTTTATTGAAATCGGTTGACTATATCATATAGCTCCCATAGGAATGATCGGTCAAAAAAATTTTTTGCTTAAAAATTCTTCTGTTTTTGGTTTTTTGTGAAGAAGTCGGACTTTATTACAAGCTAGTGGTACAGGGTATCCTAAATTCGTCCGCGACCGACTTTACGTCCGCCATTTTTTTGAATACATTTGAGTAGTCGAAGAAAATTTTTTAGAAATGAAAAGTTGTAAAGTACGCTTTCAAAGATGGGCTAACAAAATACCAATTTTTCAATAAAATACAAGTTTTGTATATGGAAATTTATTGAGGAATAAATGTTTTCAAATACCATTATATTATTTTCGCAGGATTCTTAAAATTTAAGGGTTTTATTTTACATTGATAATTGAAGTCCAAGACCTTGGGCAAGTTTTATTTTACCGATTTTTTAAATAATATAAAAAAAAATAGTTTTTTTCCGGCACGCTAGAGCATGAGCATATTTAGCTTAAATCTGTCCTTAACCAGCAAAAAAAATAGGCGGTCGGACTTATCCCAGCATTTGTGAAAATTACTAAAATTGATTTTTATGTAAATGTTCCTATCTCTATCTATATTGTTAATGTTCAAAAGAAATCAGCAGTTCTGGAAAGTTGCGGCAAATCCTTAGCTTCAATTTGGTATATTGTTGGAGCTGATCTGCTGATTAAATAAGCATTTCATACAACAACAAAATAACAGTGTCGGATTTGCCCCACCTTACCCTAAAACGCAAGTGACATAAATTTATATGCAATAAAATGAATTCATATTTCTTTCTTCCATACAGATGCGTATCCTGGATTTTATCATAGGTGAGTTTTTCATTTCGATTAAATTTTTCCATATCACTAGTCTTATGAAAAAGGTAAATGAGAAAATAAATCAAATTTAACTGAAAATCACTCAAAATGTAGTAAGAACTAGAAAAACAGAAATATCTTTCAGTTATAAAAATAAATAAGTAAAGCTGTAAAATCAATGCTTTATCAAATTTAACCCATTTTTGACTTACAATATTGAAAAATAAATCTTTTCTTAACGTAGTAATTTTTGGCCCCAGTTGACATTTCTATGAAAATGCCCATATATCATATCTCACAGAAAACTGTCATCCTATTGTTTGTACTTATGAGGGACATCACCTGCGGATCTGTATTCATATATTAGTCTTAAATGTTTTTAAAGTTTGATCAAATTTTGTCTACTACATAGCTGCCCTACAAAAATTGTTCCAGCTTTGCTTTTCCAGAGAGCCACGAAAAACAGATCTGCTCATTGCGTCACCTTCTAATTATTAGATCATGGGGAAGCACATATTATAAGGCAATCTGGCAAAAAAATGAGAGTACAAAATGCTTTTCACAGCGTGAATAACACACGTTTATGGGTTTCATTGTTAAACGAAATTCAACAAAAATATAAACACATTTTGTTGATATCCGACACACATGACGTCACACTGTAAGTGTAATATTTGTAATGAGAGGAAACATAAAAGTAACAACTATAAAACGTGAGTGTATGGTTTTATAAATTTTTTATATATATTTAAAAATTTGTCGATTTTATTAAACGCCATAGTTATTTACACATAGCTAAATGCATTATCTTTACATTATCTTTACACATCTTAATGCAAATTGTGCAATTTTAAAGAGATTTATTAAGTAACTTGTTCCCGTGAGACAGCTCAGTAATTAGCACGCCTTTCAGAGTTTCGAACTTGATTCATCAAACAGCAGGCAAATATAAAGGCAACCAACTGAAATAGTAAAAGAAATTATAAATAGATTAATTGGTATATAAAGTATATAGTAAGTAGATTAACTAACCTCAACAACGGCCACGCCCAGACCCGCATACTTAATAATGCCAATATTCTTGTCCCAGAAGTTTTGTAGAGCCGTAGAGCAGCCCGGACGGAACATGGCTTCGGTCACGCCGCAGCTGCCATTGGTGGCGGAATCACAGCAAGATGCGGGCAATGTGGTGCTCATATAGTCCGCAAAGGAACGATAACCGCAGCATTTAAACTGGACATAAATATATAAATAATTAGATTATGTATATAAAGTAAATATGTACAACTTACGCCACGCTGCATGGTATCCATCAGAGCTTGATCCGTATTGTGCTGTTGCCAAATCTTTTGCACAACCTTATCAACAGATTGCAATATCTGTGGACGTTGTATCCAAACATAGACTATTAAGGCGATTTGACCCAAGAACAAGGTCATCATGACAACTGAGTACTGTAAAGTAGTAAAGCAGTGAGAAGTAAAGCAGTACCAAAGCAGTGTCCTTAAAAATTCCCAGTATTTTTGGGGGTACTCACGATCATGGTGCAGCAATTATTTTCACGTATGGCGCCACAGCAGCCCATGAAGGAAACCAGAAAGATCACACAGCCCAGAACCAATATAATAATGGCCACACTATTCGCATTGAAAGTTTCCTCCAAATTCGAAAAGTCACCTATTTTGGCTACCATTATGGAGCCAAAAACAATGAGTAAGATGCCGCATATCTGTAGGAAAAATAATAACAAGATATCGATATAGTTTTTTTAAAAACAAGAGAATGATTCATTGCTGCGTAGATGCATTGAGAGTTCTTTCGAAATCTATGATTGGCTGCACTTGTGTCAGAGTGTTACACATAATACACTGTATTTTATGGGTTTTGGGGCATATTGGATGTAAGAAACAGCAAGTAACAGTCAGTAGACGGCGTGGTCAACTATTACTTATTTATACCAAAAAGCTTGGTCATACGGCTGTTCGCCGGAAATCGAATCCGAACTTTTTTTGCTCTTGTTACAAAACATTCTATTTCAAACCGCAAAAAAATTCCTTTTGGTGAAATTGGGAGCACATTTCAAATCGAATGCGAACATTCATTTTATTTGTATTCGTTTTGAAACCAAATATTTATATACGGCTGTTCTCCGGGAATCGAATCCGAACATTTTTTGCTCTTGTTACAAAACATTCGATTTCAAACCGCAAAAAAATTCGTTTTGATGAAATTGGGAACACATTTCAAATCGAATCCGAACATTCATTTTATTTGTTTTCGTTTTGAAAGCGGTAGTTAGGTGCTTCCAATTTTACCAAAACGGCTTGAAACCAAATATTTATATACGGCTGTTCGCCGGGAATCGAATCCGAACATTTTTTGCTCTTGTTACAAAACATTCGATTTCAAACCGCTAAAAAATTCTTTTTGACGAAATTGGGAACACATTTCAAATCGAATTCGAACATTATTTGTTCTTCTTACAAAACATTCGATTTCAAACCGCACAAAAAGCCTTTTGGTGAAATTGGGAGCACATTTAAAATCGAATTCGAACATTTTATTTGTATTCGTTTTAAAAGCGGATATTTGGTGCTGTAAATTTCACCAAAACGGTTTGAAACCAAATATTTTGTTACAAAAGCAATTTAAAAGAATTGGCAGAATAGCTTGAAAAATAGACGCATTTTAAAATTGAAATAATTTTTTAATTATTCTTTGATATTCTAAGTTTCTATTTTTGCCAATTTCAAGACTATTCGCTTTTGAAATATATTTTTAATTATTTTTTCTGAATTAACCCCCAAAATAAAGCATGCGCAGCTTAAGTCCAATTTTTATATGGTTCCTGTTTTGAATAAAAAAATGTTCTTAAATAGTTCATGTCTTGCATAAAAAAGTCCTTTGTGATAGGAATAGCTTAGTTGCGTTAATTTCCTTCAAAAGGTGCAAAGCTGAGCTTATAACGATCAAGAGAATCTGGTTGGTTCATGTTTTGCATAAAAAATGTTCTTAAATAGTTCATGTCTTGGTTTAATAAATTTAATAAATTTCCCTTGTACTAGGACTAGCATACTCGTGGATATTTTCCCGCGAAATGTGTAAAGCTGTGCTAGCTTTGAAACTAACATAAGTTTTTAAATATTCTTTGATATTCCTTGATTCTCTTTATGCCAATTTCAAGTTAAATTCATTTTGAGAAATATTCTTAATTATTTTTATTCTGAATCACCCCAATAAATAGCACGCACAACTCAAATCGAATTTTTATATGGTTCATGTTTTGCATAAAACAAATGTCCCTTTTGATTGAATGATGTCCCTTTCGTGGATATTTTCCCATGAAAGGTGTAAAGCTGTGCTAGCTTTGAAACTGGAATAATTTTTTAAATATGCTTCGATATTCTTAGCTTCTCTTTAAGCCAATTTCAAGTTAAATCTTTTTGAGAAATATTTTAAATTATTTTTATTCTGAATAAGTCCAAAATATGGCATACACAATTTAAATTGAATTTTTATATGGATTATGTTTTGCATAAAACAAATGTTCATGTCTTGCATAAACAAAATGTCCCTTTTGATAGGCTGATGTCCCTTTCGTGGATATTTTCCCTCAAAAGGTGTAAAGCTGTGCTAGCTTTGAAACTGACATAATTTTTTAAAAATTCTTTGATATTCCTTGATTCTCTTTATGCCAATTTCAAGTTAAATCATTTTTGAGAAATATTTTGAACTATATTTATTCTGAATAAACCCAAAAAATAGAATGTACAACCATTTTTATATGGTTCGTGTTTTGCATAAATAGTTCATGTTTTGCATTCAAAAAATTTCCCTTTTGATAGGAATAGCTTAGTTGCGAATATTTTCCCTTAAAAGGTGTAAAGCTGTGCTAGCAATGAGCAGGGGAAATATGAGTAGATTGCGATTGCAAAAAATTCGTATTTGGGAGCACATTTTGTTTTTTTTCGGTTTCCGGAGCACAGCCAATAATTTCGGGAACGTCGTATCCGCACTTCTTTTTCATGAAACTCTGCGTCCGCGAAAATAACTTTTTATACAACCGACCACCTACGGACTACAAATCCTAGAGCTTAGGAGTCTAGCTGGTCAGCGAGCAAAAAATCAAAAACATGCGGATTGGTGGTAACCTTTCCCTACCAAGTGAAAAGTCACATTTTTAACTTCATATAGTTTGGCATATAAGCTCATTTAAGCCTCTTCTTCTTAATTTTTTCCTTTAACTCCTTGAAGAGCTTAGGGCCTAGTTAACAATAAAGCGTTGCTGTTTTTCACAAAACTTCCATTCCAGTGAAATGGAATGCGTCAATTTATTATATTTTTCAGTGTATTTCAACGTCGTCAACTTTGTTACACTTCATTTTTTTTGAGCACCCGCTTTATCAGTGCTACGGATTGCTCATCATTTTGATATTTATTATTGTTGTTGTTGTCATTACTCAGTTTTTAGTGTTGTGCAACTGATCATTAGCCGTAATTACGCCCTGAAATGGGTCTGCGGCTTGCTGGAAAACCAATTTTCACCCTTTTTATTGCGATATGTAGCACAACGTTAAGTTATTTTCTACTCAGATAAGATAAGTTCAAAGTCAGTACGCGCTCTCTCTCGCACTTTATGTGCCAAAATATTTTTTATATGTACAAAGATTTACTTTGTGCAAGATAAAATACTATCTAGTATAGATAAAAGCAAAAAAAAATGCCCGTTTTTGTACGAAATTGAAAAAGCTTTAAATATTGACACGGCGTTTATCACATGTAACAAAATTAATTATTATTAACAAATCACTGATAAAGTGCTTACCACAAACAATATATTGAATATGAAGAGCACATATTTAACAAATACACCGCCACAATCCATTTTTGTAGCTTTTCGCGTCGTTCGAGAACTTTACCGGCTGAGTTTCAAAAGTTAAATGAGTCGTTAATGTGCAAGCAACGCTATTAGTAACAATTTTTAAAAAGGCATGCAGCAGCGCCATCTGTGGGCTTTTTGACAAGTCTTCTCTACCTGTTGGCATGCAGTGCAGCTAGTTGTCTTGTTCGCACCTTTACTGCAGCTTATGCAAACTGTTTGGGACTTTTAAGCTGAAAACTGTTGCATGCTTTTAGGCTTGCATTTTATGCAATTTGAAATTTATGTCGTTATTTGTCGTTTGAGGCTGCTTTAAATTGCATTGGCGTATTTTTTTCTACAGTAAGACTTCCATTAAACGAATTTATTTTATTTGATATTTTTAACTACTTTATCTATGTTCAGATTTACAGATCCAAAAACTTGTAAAATTATGTGATCTGTTCAACGGCGCGGAAATTTACATTTTAATTGAATAGAGAGAGAATCGGACTTTATTATTTTGTTATCTTTGGCTTAGATTTAATGCCATCTGATATTTATGTCGTTATTTACTTTTTGATGCTACTTTATATCATATATTACACAGTAAAAATGCCATATAAGGAATTGTTTTGTGAGGATATTATTTTCAACTACTCAAACTTTTTGATCTTCTGATAACTACTTTGCGTAAAAAATTTATTTTTGTTACAAATGTGTATTTTTATTAAACAATAATATAAAATTTGTTTGCTACTACCTAGAGAGGCAGCTTAAGGTAACAGTTTCAAAAATCGATTTTTTTTAAATATTTTTCATCAAAATAGTGTTAGAAATATGCTGGTAAAAGGATTTAACTGTGGACGGGCTCGTTTGGCAGTGACAGAGCACTTTTCACGGTCACACGCTGTCGTTTTTCGTGTTTCTGATGTATATATCTTATTACGTTGTCAATCTTTAAACGTGTTTTTCCGAAAGTCGTCTTTTTTGAGGTGGGTTGAACGTTTTCGAAAAATCTGCCTGACCGAACTTGTCATACTAAACATTTTTATCATCAGAAAACATGTCGCAACAGATAGACACGAGCTTTTTTTGAAATTCTTGTCCAAAAATTTTTAACAGCCTTGAATAGCAGAAAAAAAGTGCCAAATTTGTATTTTTTTTTTCAAAATTCTATGACTATACGAATTTTTTGAGTTTTTAAAAGGGATGAGAAAAATTCATTTTAACGGTTTTTTGGTTTCTGATAATCTGATCGGTCAAAATCGTTCACCCCGTTCGCCCTGGACACTTTTGACCAGGGCGCTGTGAAGGACGTGTAGCGGTCACATACGTCATTTTTATGTAAAACCAAAAAAATTATGTTAAGTTCAATAATGAATGATAACAATACATAAAACTGCTTCCCGAAATAATTTATAGTTTTCTAGTAATCAATTTTTGAATATAGCGCTCGGAAATCAAGTGTTACATAGTAAGAGCCCCTTAACCAAATTATAAGATATAATAAAAAAAAACATAAAGTCGGGCGCGGGCGACTTTAGGATACCCTGTACCACTAGCTTGTAATAAAGTCCGATTTCTTCACAAAAACAGAAGAATTTTTAAGCAAAAAATTTTTTTTTGACCGATCGTTCCTATGGGAGCTATATGATATAGTCAACCGATTTCAATAAAATTTGACACAGTGCTTAAATACCTTAAAAAAGATATGAATGCCAAATTTATTTCAAATATCTTTACAAACAAACAAAACACATCGAATTTTGTGTAAAAAACGTGTTTTTGGACCGATTGGTCCTATGGGAGCTATATGATCTAGTCAAACGATTTGGATTAAATTTAGTACAGTGCTTAGGAACTATAAAATACTCACGAATGTCAAATTTGGTACCAATATCTTAACAAACAAACGAAACACAACAAATTTTGTTAAAAAATCGATTTTTTGGAAGATCGGACCTATGGGAGCTATATGAGATAGTCAACCGATTTTGTTCAAATTTGGCACATTGCTTAAATGGTCTAAAAAATTTTCAAACGCCAAATCTGGTTAGGATATCTTTATTAAAAAACGAAATATAGCGAATTTTTCTTTAAAAAAGTTATTTTGGGAGCTATATGATATAGTCAACCGATTTCGATCAAATTTGGTACAGTGATTGGGAACTGTAAAAAACTTTTGAATACCAAATTTGGTTACGATATCTTCATAAACAAACGAATTATTCATCTAAAACGCTTTTTTTTTGTCGATGTCGTCTCAAACACCCCCATGGGAGCTATATAATTTATCCCCGATATCAAAAAAATAAAATAAACTTGCCTCCTATGGAATAATATGGGATCTAATGTGAAAGTTTGGTAACTCTAGCTCTCACCATCTCTGAGATCTAGGCGTTCACACGGACGGACGACGTCTCCTTCTATATGTTACATACATTTTCGGCTTGCACAAACTTAATATACCCTTGGTACCATACGGTACAGGGTATAAAAAAAAGATTATTAGGGACTAAAAAGAAAGATCAATAGATATACAACAAAAACTTTATATTTAAATATTTTCTAATTACTTTAGATTTAACATTATTATAAAAGATTTTATGAACATTTACTTAAGGATTCTCTTTGGGAGATCCTGTGGGTGGCATAGTTTTTGTCTTCACTATCTTGTTCTGGAAGACGGTCTTTCTGAATTTAGCAGCCGTGCTAACAAATTTGGATGAGATTCAAGACGCTTTAAATAAATTGAAATATATTTTCTATACTCACATTTAGAGAACCCAAAACATTTCAAATTTTTTCGACTGCTTAATGCAATTTTAAATATTTGCGATAGAGAAGTCAAATCTGATTATATTTATTTTGTTTTTTTTTAATTTGTTCTAAGTTGCATATAATCAAAAATATATATATTTTAATAAATCGCCTGATTAACTGTAGATTAAAATCTGATTTTACATTTACAAAAAAATTAAATTTTATTCCATTTGGCCGTTCTGCGGAAAACAAAAAAAAAGACTCACGATTTTATTCAAACACGCCATCTACTCATATTCCCTTGATCGTTATTAGCTCAGCTTTACACCGTTCGAGGGAAATTATCCACCATTATGCATTTGCTATAACAAGGAAATTTGTTTTATGCAAAACATGAACATATTTTTAAGCAAAACACGAACCATACTTATAAAAATTCGGTTTGAATTGCCCTTGCTATTTTTTGGCTTGATTTAAAAATTAAATAATTAAAAATATTTCATAAAAAAGATTAAACTTAAAGTTGGCGTAAATACAATCTAAGAATGTCAAAGAATATTTAAAAAAAAATTATTTCAGTTTCAAAGCTAGCAAAGCTTAACACCTTTCGCGGGAAATTATGCACGACTATGCTAATCCTACCACAAGGGAAATGTATTTATGCAAGACATGAACTAATTAACGCCAGGACATTTTTTTATGCAAGACATAGACCAATTAAAAATTAGGCATGAGTTGATTTAAAAATTGTAAAAAATATTACTCAAAAGCGATTAAGTTTGAAATTGTCCCAAATAGAATCTAAG
Organism: Chymomyza amoena; assembly: GCA_037043745.1. Classification (NCBI taxonomy): domain Eukaryota; kingdom Metazoa; phylum Arthropoda; class Insecta; order Diptera; family Drosophilidae; genus Chymomyza; species Chymomyza amoena. The sequence goes on from JBAMAX010001793.1 coordinate 67,297, forward strand.
AATATCAAAGAATATTTAAAAAATTATTTCAGCTTTACACCTTTCGCAGGAAATTATCCACGATTATGCTATTTCTACCACAAGGGAAATTTATTTATGCAAGACATGAACTATTTAAGCAAGACTTGAACATTATTTTATGGAAGACATAAACCATATAAAAACTCGGCTTAGGAGCCGAAAAGAAAGCGAGGCTTGGGAATTATTTTTGGCATGTTAAAAAGGCATGCAAATTTCCTATTTTGTTTGTTAAATGCGATTTTATTGTATAATAATGGGAAGTTTGTATCTCGACGAAAATCAAAATGGCGGTTCTTGTCTGCCTCTGCACGCAAATATCGTCCTCGAATTTTTGTTCCCCAGCCCCTTGTAGTGAATATATCAATATTGGATTATAACCTTTTAAATTGATCGGTTATATTCGGAAAAAAAAAATGAACATCAATGAATATTAAACAAATTTTTGCAGCTTGGAATCTCAACTTTTTTTGCCAATTTTTAATAATTTCCCTTGCAAAAAAAAATTCATTCTCAAAGCAAATAGGGAAATTGAGAGCGGCAATTATTTCAAAACAAATCCGAATAAAATGGGGGGATAGAAGAAAATTTTCTTTTATAATGCAGAGTATTAAAAACGGTCGTGAATCTTTTAAAAAACTTAAGTTTACAAAGAGTCGATACGCTTGGGGCTTTTAGCTTCACTTTTTGGAAGAGTAAAATAATCCAAATAAAATGTTCGGCTAAAAGAAAATGTTCTTTTGTAATTCACAGTGTTAAAAACGTGAATCTTTTAAAAATATCAGTTCATAAAGAGAAGCTCATAAAGCTTGGGACTTTTATTCTTCCAAAAAATGAAGCTAAAAGTGCTTCAAACTTGCAATGACTGCAAATATCAGCGTCTCTAAGGCATTTTACCTTAACCTCCAAAATAAAAACACTCTTAAATACCAATATTTAATTTCATTTATTTGACTTTTGTTCATGTACAGTTCTTAGGCTGTTACTATTCCTACTACAACTTCGCCATTTCTCATACTATGAGCTAGACAACCTGCCACCAAAAATACAATCAGCTCGAATACGCAAATACCAACGCCGGCCCAGCCTATAATATCCGTATTGTCCTGCCAGAAGTCCGTGAACTTCTCCTTGCAGCCTTCGCGGGTTTCATAGATGGCAGCGGAGCAGCTCTGGGAGCGATTTGAATAGCCGCAGCAAGATCCGGGCACAGTTTGTCCAATGGAAGTATAATCAGCATAGCTATTATCGCCACAACATTGGAACTGCAGGGAAATTTAACTATTAATTTAGAAATTCCCTTAGTTTCAGTCATTAACTTACGGTTAATTCAATTGCACTCATGGGATAGTCATTTGCGCTGGTGTTCTCTGTCCAGGCCGTGTCTATAGCGTCACCCATCGTGACCAAGAAATCGTGTCTATGCACAAATATCCAGATGGTAAGCGCCAATTGTAGAACAAACAGTATAAACATGAGTACGGCATACTAAGATAAAAATATGAATCATTTTTTGTACTGAATATTTGGCTCGTGAGTCATCGACTTACAGTTCCCGTGAGGCAGGCACTTTGGCGCCAAGCACCGCAGCAGCCAAAGAATGAAACAACAAATATGAGTGCACCCAAAGTTGTTATCATTATGGGTATAACATTTGTGCTCACGACTTCTTCGAAGCCGTAGACTCCATTGATGTGGGAGAGCATTATGGAGCCCAAAACAATGAGCAAAATGCCCACGATCTGTAATTAGCAAAATTAAGAGAAAATTGTTGATTATAATGAAAGTAACACTTTGGGTGATAGATGGCGCTAAAGAGCTATTTGGGTTATAATTTTAATAACAGTAATTATTTGTCCGCTAGATGACGCTAAAATGCGTTGGTCGCTAAAAAGCTATTTGGGTAACATTATTTAAATAACAGTAACTATTTGTCTGTTAGATGTCGGTAAAATGTGTTTCTCGGTAGATGGCGCTAAAAAGCTGTTGTCATATTTTAAGATTTTTTAGATATACTACAAAAAAAATTTGGCTGCTAGATGGCGCTAACAGCTATTTGGGCTAACATTATTTTAATAATCAGTAAATCTTTATCCGCTAGATGGTGGTAACAGACGTTGCTCACTAGATGGCGCTATAAAGGCTGTTGCTTAATATAAATACCATGTTAATACAATATAATGCTAATATTTAAGTCTATATACAAAAAAGCATATTTTAAGATTATTTTAGATATAATACAAAAAAAATTGTTGGCTGCTAGATGGCGCTAACAGCTATTTGGGCTAACATCATTTTAAAAACAGTAACTCTTTGTCCGCTAGATGGCGCTTACAGACGTTGCTCACTAGATGGCGCTAATATAAGCTGTTACTCTGTTAACAAAATATAATGCTAATATTTTAGTCTATATACAAAAATTCATATTTTGAGACATTTTTTATATATAATACAAAAAAAAATGTTGGCTGCTAGATGGCGCTAACAGCTATTTGGGCTAACATAATTTTAAAAACAATAACTCTTTGTACGCTGGATGGCGCTAACAGACGTTGCTCACTAGATGGCGCTAAAAAGCTGTTGCTTATTGTTTATACTATGTTAACACAATGAATGCTCATATTTTAGTCTAAATACAAAAATTCACATTTTGAGACTTTATTAGCTATCACAAACAATCCCCTTATCTAGCTATAAATCGTGCAAATCATAAAGTAATTATTTACTTGTCATATTATCGAGCAGATAATATCATATTACATTGTATATTATAGATTACAATGACGTGGCTTTTTCAAATAAGTCATAGAGTATAACAGCTTTTGGTTATATTACATATAACGATACTCTCTATATACAAAAAACCGCATAAAAAATAACTCACTTTCAAATTCATTTCATTTTTTTATATATAAATAATAGTTATGGCATCAATAACAAAGTAAAATTAATCACAAAATGACAAAATTATCAAAATCCAGTAGCTTTACTAATGATTAATGGGCATTACGCAATTGTTTTGTAAAAATTTTATAGGAAAACTTTTGTAAAACGTTGGGAATATATATATAATATTTATTATTGTGATCTCTACACATAAATATATATACACCTTATTCTGTTTTTAGACGATTTTAAATTAACACGATCTAGAAAAAATTATTTTGCACAATTTCATTCGATTTAGCATTATAACAATTTATTTGATTGATATTTTTAAGAAAAATATATTTATTAACCTAATCTTTGGGAAAATTCGCCTTTCTTATTTATTTTCATTATTTGCAGCTTTATTATTTATTTCAAGACTTTTTACACGATTTTTATTTATATTTTTTTTTTAGTCTCTACAAGGAAGCTTTAACCTTAGGGAATATCTCCTTTCTTATTTATATTCATAGCAGCTTAAGGGTTTACTTCATTTGTTTTTACACACATTTTATTCACTTTTTTTGTCTCTAAGTTTTTTCATAAATCAACAAATTTTGTCCCTAGAAGTCCCTTTGCACCGATTTACAATTTAAGTGTTTTTACTGTCGATATACAAATATAGATTTCATTGAGACGAATTGAGAATGTACGGCGTACGTTCAAAAACTTACTCCTGAAAGTTAAAAAAAAAATCCCTTTCGCCAAATGTCCGAAAGGTAACTACTTAAAATTTTATATCAAAAAAAAAATAACCTAATTGTAGCTATTTCTATTGATAAAGCAAATAAAAAATATTTAACTTATATTTTGAAAAATTCCTAAAAAAATTGACAACTCAAAATTTTATTAAAAAAAAAATACCTAGTTGAGGCGATATCTATGGATAAAGCTAATAAAAAATATTTCATTTAAATTAAAAAAAATTCCTAAGATAAAACTTGAAAAAATGCCTTCCGCCAAATGTCCAAAACATTACTCCTGAAAATTTTCACCAAAAAAATTACCTAGATGAAGCGATTTAAATTGATAAGTCATAATAAAACATTTCATTTAAATTTATAAAAATTTCCTAACATATAACTTAAAAACATCCCTTCCGCCAAATTTCCAAATCGTTATACCAACAAAAAATTGCCTAGATGAGGCCATTTCTATTAATAAAGCAAAAAAAAAACATTTAATTTAAATTAAAAAATTTCCTGAAATAAAACTTATTAATCTTTTTTAAGAATTAAATTAAAATTAATTTTTTTCAATAATATAAAGTGTGTAGCTCACATCGACGACTTAAGAAGTTGTTACTATTATTTTCAAGTGAAAAAATTAACCATATAATTTTTTAAATTTAATAGATTTTCGAATTGTTATGCAAAGCGTAACATTTGAATATTTTGTTAATATTTAAAGTCTTAAATTCTGTATATATTTTACTTTTTTTAAAGCCCATAACCAGCATCGGAAAATTTCGGACGGAATGACATAACTTCATATTTACAAAGCCCACTATTTTATATGAAGTTTTACCAAAATCCCACTATTTCTTAATATGAAGTTTTCTCATTCCGTGCGAAATATTTGCATGCTGCGTATCGGTCTTGAAGTTAAAAAATTATATATATGTTTTTAAATTCCCGACTTATTTACACAGAGCGCAGCATTTGAATATTTTTTTTTTAATATTTTACTATATTTAAAACATTAAGCAATTCAGTAAATATTTTACTTTTTTTTAGGGTTCATATGCAGCATGTAAAATTTCGCACGGAATGACAAAATTTCATAAACAAAAAATATTTTTATATGAAGTTTAATGGGATTTTTTTATATGAAGTTTATAGTGAGATTTTTTTTATTGAATGTTTTGTCATTCCGTTTAAAATTTTTGCATGCTGCACATGGTCCTTAAGCAGTATTTTGAAAGGTTTTTCTATTTATTTAACAAACTCTTTGAAAATTATCTTATAGAGTTTTAATTTGTTGATTTTTAGATTTCCAAACTTTTTTTAGACGACCTATCCATATGGTCTTCGAATATCCCAATATTTTGTAATTTTTTTCTAAAAAATTCTTTTTAACTTTTAGTTTTTCACTCACCAAGAATATAACATTGAGAATATATAAAATAAAATTAATAATTGATGCACAGCAATTCATTTTGTAGCCGTTTATTATTTTCTGTATTAAATATTATAAAATTATAAATATTTAGGTTATTTTTCACGGTATTTATATAGTTTTTGGTAAATTATTTTAGCAAGTTTTTATCGCGCCCAATTAGTGTACGCGTCGGATACTTTTGTTCGATTAAGCTGCTCCCGAATTGCGGAAGCTCTTTTAAACGAGACTCCGACAAACCGTTTAATATCTTATCTATGGATAAATTTTGACATGTTCCAGCGAAAAACAAAAGAAAGACAGTAGCAAAAATGATAATCGATACCATAATTGATAAAATTGAAAAGCCAATGTTTACATGAGAGATGGTTTTTTAATGGAATTAATTGAATGTTCTTTAATTTATTTTATTACTTCATACGATTTCAATTTTTTTTTTAGTATCAATACTTGATGAGTGTCAAAAAACTTAAAACTAACATATAATCTTGAAGAGCAGCTTAAGATGTACTATACGTCATATATCACTTTTATCCCATATCGTACTATTTTTAGAAAGAAGAATGGGCGACTTTGAAATACCCTGTACCATTTCATTACGATCTAATCTGATAAATTGCTTAAGAACTCTACAAAAATTTGTTTGCCGCACTTAGTTACAATATTTTTATTAACAAAAAAAAAACGATGAATTGACCGATCCTTTGGGAGCTTTTTTTTTACCGATCGGTACTGTAGAGTCTATATGATCAACATATATTGATAAAATTTGGTACATTGCACTGTGGGCCAGATTCTCATATTTTGGCCAAAAATCTGGCATTTAATTTTACCCACGTATTCGTTAAGGATTAAGCTATTTTTTTCAGGGAAGTTTGAGCCTCCTCAGATTTTTTTGAGATCTAGATAATCCAGACCAAAATTGGAAAAAATTAAAAATGAAACAAAAAAAATGTAACTTATCCAGTCCAGTGATTGAATACTATACACAATTTCCGAATGCTAAATTTTCCGCTATATATAACCACGATATAAAAAAAAAACTTGTCTCCTGTTGAATAATGAGGGATCTAATCTAAAAGTTTGCTTCTCTAGCTCTTACCGTCTCTGAGATCAATGCTTTCATACAAACACAGAGACGGAGAGACGTTCATAGCTATATTGACTTCTCTGGTTACCCTGATCATATTTTACGTGACTTTCATCGAACATCTGAAATCCTGCGCTTTCATAAAATTAGGACTAGGATGGTAGGAGGTGTTGTAACGGGGCACTGGACCTTAGGCTGAGAGATTGCACGTTTCCCATAACGATTTTGGGAAAGAGACAAAAGGCATCCAACACTTGATATGCGACAGCCCGGCGCTTCTTAGAAGACGAACCCAGTTTCTGAGAAAACCATTCTTAGAGGATATCGGTAGTCTAGCCTATGTGCCCTTAGCAAATTTGACTGGTTTTTTCGAATCCTCAAAGGGATCTGCAACAAGAGAGACATAGGCGATTAAGAATGTTCTACATTTTTGAACATTCTCCACAATCCCTACCTTTCTTCAATTCCTTTCCTCTCTTTCAATAAATTAGGCAACACAATGGACCTTATGGTCGTTGGGTGATCTCAGTCACCATCTGATCTGCCTACACAACCTAACCTAACCTAAACTAACTTTGGGGGACATCGACGTTACCTGATTCCGGTCGTTACCATGCTGTAGAATCACTTTTTCGTGCCTCTCGCCGACTCAACTCAACGTTCCTCAGCTTCAAATCATAAAGAAACCCAGTTTCTTGAACTTGAAACTTCATCGATTACAAATAGCTTGGCTGGTAATTCTAAATGATTTAGAAAACTCTTCTCAACTTCATCACAGATCCTCATCGAACAGTGCCATCTTCGTTCCATCTTTGGAGCCATCTATTGACAAGCAGCGGTAACTTAGTTAGGTTATTTACATTTAATATTCATTTTCGAAGCCATTGAAAGAGTTGAACTTGTGACTTTTTTTATTAAGTTAAGAACTTGATCATCAGGAAGAAGCTTTAAACACACATTGAAGAAAGTGTTAGAGAAGGTGTGCGGAAAGAAAATGGTAGGATTGAAAAATATATGAATTTAAAAATGGCAGATGCTCTATTATACTGAAGGTTAAGGTCAAGTAAAGTAAGGGCGACTTCTGGTTTGAAAAGCCGACCCGTTGCGAAACTGCGGATCTCTCTGAAGCCTGAGATAACCACGCTATGATGTAGCTTGCAATCCTCCATATAGATGTTAGCTCAGCTAGGTTATGAAGGAAGTAATTTCACAGGTGCTTATTCCTACGTCTACTAAGAGCCTCACAGAATAGAGAAAGTGCTTTACTGATTCTTCTTTGTCTTTGCAGCTTCTGCAAAAGTCATGGCTAGGAACATTCATTCTGATGCATATGTTCTGACAAGCCAGTGCCCAGTGATCGCTCTGACAACTGCCGAACACTGCAACCGTTTGAGTCCGCTCAGCCTTGTGGATCGTTTTGGATCAATTTTAGGCCATATCTGGCGACTGATTGTACAATGGGGTGTATTATAACATAGCTTTTAAACGTGAGAGCTAAATTTCTCCATTGTTTATGGCTTGAAAGCGGCCATTCGCATACGAATAACTTCCTTATCCGGTAGGAGGGTAGAGGTCGGGCCCAGTCTGGCCAATTCATATACTATTTCATTGTCTGTAATATTTTGGTATCGTGGCACCCAAATAAGGCTAATAACCAACTGCTGTGCTATCTATTGAATAGATTTGCGGCAGTTGTTGGCTGTCACCGAGTTGGAGGATAGTACACGAAGTGACTTTATGGCTGCCTGACTATCCGAATGTTGGTTTTCAGAAATCGGAAAGACTGCCGAATTTTTAGTTAATCAGAGAAGACCTCCCCCTCAATTCGGTGGTTGAGCTTGGAGCTTTCTTCAGGGACAGTAATGCAGCGACTTTGATCTGGCCGAGTTTCCTACCCAGATTCCTTAAAGGAGATTGTACTAAAACTAGCCTACAAATTTTGGTCGGGCAAAAAATGTAACAGAGAACTGCACCCAGAGATGACTGCCTAAGCAAATCGAAGAGCTAGTACTTAATGAAGAACTCCAAAGGAACTCTCTATTCTGTAACATTCCACTGGATAAAGTATATAACTGCGCACTATTTAAAGAGTATGTACCTAACCCAAAGGCTATAGTATAGATAAGGTATTTCTCCAACTATTAACGCCACATAGAGAAAAAGTACCAATTTTTTGTTTTGCATTGGCCAACGAAATAGATAACAAATAGCTCTGTGGCCATATGGCTTAGATAAGGGCTAGCGAACCGAAATGATTCATTGATAAGATAGAATGAATCAGAGTTTGTACTCATACTATACAGCAATTGTCTGTCCAACGAGTTAAAGTTAAACGTTAAAAATAATAATAATAATATAAAAACGATAAGATACAAACTTGCCAATTGATCAAAAATATGGCAGACAGCTCATAAAAAACATGTTAGATATATCAAATAAAAACAACTAAAACTTGATTGGATTTTGTTAAGCTAAAGCTAAAATTTATTGAAGGATGCACTTTATACAGAGTCTTAGAGAGAGAGTTTGGAGGAGATCTAAGCTTAATGATTTTTACGCATGGCGCTGGCCAAACAGCAGGAAATAATAAATATGGCCAGTTCAAAGAGCGCAATGATTAAACTGCTCCAGCTGATGATGTTGAAATTGGAACGCCAGAAGTCAACGAATTCGGCATTGCAGCCAGGACGTAAGGCATAAATTTCCGCTGGGCAGGTTTGTGTACGATCCGAGTAGCCACAACAAGAGGCAGGTACATTGGTGCCATAATCCGCGAAGCTGCGGTTGCCGCAGCATTTGAACTAAAGGGAAGGAGGAAGGAGGAATATTTTAGCTAGGTCTAAAGGAGTTAGGAGTATCGAAACTTACGGCCAATTGCAGCGCATCCATGGGAAAACCCTTGGCGGAATTATTTTCATTCATGGCGGTGTCCACAACTTCACTCATTTTGTCCACGAATTCATCAAATTGCACAAAGATCCAAATGGACAAAGTCAATTGCAAAACGAAGAGTATGAACATGCAAACAGCATACTGTGAAGAGAGTTTAGAGAGTATTTAGTAGTCGTAGTTAAGTTTTAGCTGCAAGGACTTACAATGGTGGTGCAGCAGGAGTTTTCGCGTATGGTGCCACAGCAGCCAAAGAAGGCTACTATGAAGGTTACACAACCTATGACGATGATGCCAATGGGTATGGTTTGGGTATTCACGGCCTCATCGAAGCTGCTAAAACTGCCCATGCTGGAAATCATGATAGATCCAACCACGATAAGCAGTATGCCACCGGCCTAAAAATAGTCACGATAGTTAGTTATATAACCGGAAATTTTGATACCAAAAATTGTGAAATCGGTTGAGAATTTTTGGGGGATCACGTACCACAAAGATCACATTGAGAATGTACAATAAGTACTTGAACATGGAGGATAAACAATTCATTTTGTTTTCGTTTTAGTTATTCGACACTATTTAAATAATTAACAATTTTTAACAGGGCGTTATTTATTTTTTAAATACGCCTTTTTTTCGTTGTAGCTTTTAATCCGTTCGTTTCAGCTGCTCTCGTTAAACTGACTAGAACTCTATATGACAGCAGAGCATTTAACTGAAATTTTCGCCTCCCTATCTGGGCCATAATATACCAATAATATTGCTCAACTTATCTCGCTGTGAGTTTTTCAGTTCCAACCTAACAACAACGGGGTACATAGAGCCTTATCTAAAAGACGACACTTCATAGATGACCACCAACCTGAAACTTATCAGCTGGTTGGCTTGCACCTAGCAGGCTTAATGGGTAATATGGCTCCAAATTTTTACACCCAGCACTCTATGAGTCATCATCATCTATCGTAAATTGTTTTATGGAGTTGGGCTTTAAGATATGGTTTACTATAATTTGCTGATTCAGCTGTTAGGTGTGTATTATCAAAAAAATGCCTTTTCCTAGTTATCATATTAAATAACCGGCTATACCTATATACTATATAGTACATATGAACTGTTGTATTGATCAAGTGCATGTTAACGAACTGATAATTATTTTAAATGTCAGTTATAAAAAATTCTTATATATATAGTAGGTACTTAGCTATTTGCAGTGACTCAGCGTCAGAACTCTCTATCAGTGCCCTCAACAAGTTTTTTCTATAGAAAGTCCCCGCTGTTATCGGCTTAATTTATTTACCAAAACGCCTAAACTTAAAATTAACTATTTTGGCACAATCTAATAAAAATAATCAGCCATGGTTTGTTGAAACATTTTTTTCCATTTGAATTTTCTACGCCACACAATGGGCACGCGTATATAGATTTGGGTCAAAAATCCCCCAAAAGAAAGTCAAAATTTTGATAAAATGATAATTGATTATGATTTGACACATATTAAGGTGAACTGTGGAAAAAAATTATTAAATTGTGATTAAAGGTTTTAAGGTTATTGGCAATCAAAGTTGACATTTTAAATTTTATGAGCTTTCGAGATAATTAAAAAAAAAAATCACCCTGCATTTACCTTGATACATTTAGCTAGGAAATCTTTATTTACTTTATTATATATAAATATTTATAATTTTAACATGTTCTAAAAATATACAAATTTAAGAATTTAGTCTATCTAAAAAAATTTTACAATTATTTCTATTTCGCGCTATTGCTCAAAGTTCGCTGACAGAATTGTTCGTCTCACTCCTTATTGATCTTCGCCATCTACTTTTTGGACGTCCGCGGTTCCTTCTGCCATGGGGGATCCTTTCCAATGCTCTATGTGTCATTTCGTCGATAGGTTTACATAGGGTGTATCCCAGCCTACCATAGCACCATCATAGCTGCCTTTAATTATATGTATTAATGGAATCCCTCTAGTTTCAAGAGCATTCCACACATAATCACGTTTAGAGAATCGAAAGCCTTTTCAAAGTCGATGAAGGTGAGATATAAGGTGGAGTTGCGATCTAACGATTGCTCATAATTATTCGTATGGTTCTTATGTGATCCAGGCAGGATTGAGATTTATAAAAATTTTGTTAATTCTTGGCAACAGCAATATGCCTCTCCAGTTATAGGGACCTTAACAATGACAGCTTCTTTCCACCCTGTCGACATATGTTTCGAGTTCCACCCCTCGAGGAACAAAAAGGATGCAGCTTTAGAGATATTGTTTCCGCGATTGCCTTAAAAATTTCAGAGGGAAGGTTGTCGATTTCTGTAGATTTACCTAATCAATAGATCTGCTGAGATTGCGCCGTCTAATATGTAGCAGCTCGACATTGTTTTCATCGTGAATTAATATATATTTAAAATTCAAATTGAGCTTAAAAAATGTTTGGTTTTAAATATATTCGAGTAGTTAAAACGATTTTGTTGATTTTTTTTATCATTTGGCTACTTTGCTTTAAGGGTACCTCCGACTACTACTTGATATTTGATCGAAAAAAAATTTTATAAATTTCTTAATATATTTTACAAAAAAAAAGCAGGGACCGTGATTATGAAAAAAGAATTATGAAATAAATAATTAATAATATTTTTTAATTTTTTTATTCAAATCAAATTTTAACTCTTATTTTTAACATAAAAAATAAAAATAAAAAAAGTGATCTCGCACGATTTTCGAAAATTGAATTTTTTTTCCAAAAGTTGTATTCTAAAAAATGAACCAAAGAAAAATATAGCAATTCATTAATTTCTTAGCTTCCTATAAGCAGTATTTTTCTTAATAACCAATTTTTCCAATTTTTTAATTGTATAAAAAGATCCTAAGAAAAAATTTACCAAATTTTAATTTCAAAAGAATGTTTTAATAACAATTTTTTTTTAAAGTTGTGAAATTGTACAATTTGAATATTGTAAAACATATTTAAAAGATACAGCTCTAAAAATGTAAAATTTATCAATTACGTTCAAGAACGTACAAATTTTAAAATGGATTTTTGAAATATTTTTTTCAAAAAATATAAAAGAGCAAGCTAAGAAAATTATAACTTTTAAAAACTAGATTAATTATTGGTGTCGTCTGTTTGGGGCTATAATTCCTAAACCCTTCAATATTTTGGGTAAGGACTATTTTTTCATTGTATATCAAGCTCATCTGTACCTCTGTGTGAAATATGGTCCAATTCCAATAAATAGTTTGTTTATTTTAATTGGGTTAAAATTTTTTGTTTTTTTTAATTTTTTTCAAATTTGGTCTGGATTATCTATGTCATTAAAAATCTTAGGATGCTCAAACTTGCCAGAAAATAGTTTAATCTTTTAAAATTAAGCACGTGTGCAAAATTTCATCACTCTTAAAAATATTTTTATATATGCTAAATTTTTAGCCAAAATATGAGAATCTGGGCCCACAGTGCTTTATATTAATTTTCTATAATCGCTAGAATAAAGAACTAAGCTTTGTAGGCATTATATTTCGAGTTAAACAATTAAATTGCATTTCTTTTCATTTAAGCAATTTAATCCCAAATTGATTATGATCACATACTGCCACTGCCTTGCTCAAAAAGTTACTTTTGTATTATCATTAGAATAAAGAAAGATAAACTTTCCTAGCATTAAAGTTTGAGTTAAACTTTTAAATTGCATTTCTTTTCATTTAAGCAATTTAATTAAGATCACATACTAGCTTGATCAAAAATTACCGGAATCATCACCGGTTGATATGACACTGATCTTGGAACCATCAGTACCTTCTTTAGGGCATAAGTCTGGATAAAATCAATTTGTTAATTTGAAGGCCCACGGTATCCTGAGTGAGGTCGTGGTGCAAGGTCGAATTTCTTACGTACCAATCGCAACCAGTACTAAGGCGCTATGTTTTATTTTGGAACGTCTGTATACGTAAGCGATTCGAGCAAGACGCATAACCCCAGATCTGGATAGCTTACCTCCATGTGGGTGCCGCTATTGTATTATAAATCGCTCTTTTGATCTAAATGTTAGCCGCTTGTCGAAAATCACCCCAAGATATTGCGCTTCCCTTTGAATAATGAAGGGCTGGCTATCTAGCCATACAGCGGGTGGAGTCTTCCTCTTTAAAGTATATAAAACCGACTGACATTTGGTCGAATTTAAGGTTCCATTCCACCTGCGAGTCCAGCTCTCAAGCAGGTGGATGTACTCTTGTATCCCTTCAGCTGCTTCATACTTGCAGGATGATATGTAAAATATTGTCAGGTCGTCAGCGTATGAAGCGATTATCATTTTGACGCTCACAACAGCCTGAATTAACTGCATTGGGGTAGGGAAGCTAGCAGTGTACAGGTTGTAAAGAAGCGCCGCAAGAACACTACCTTGAGGTACTCCAACTCTCATCAGACTGACAGTGGAAAGCGTGTTTTTGCTTTTGACCTGGAATCTGAGGACAGCTTCAAGGTATTATCGCAATATTCCAAAGTACGAAGCAGGAAGTAAGATCTTAATTTTAGCCAGAAGACCGATCAACCAAACCAAACGCTTGTTTGACGTCGAAAAATATCCCAAAACAGAGTTCTATGTTCTCGAACGTTTAAAAATATGATTAGCCACTCTATTTACCTGCTCGATACTGCCGTGTCCTTCCCTAAATCCAAATTGATGATGAAGTAAAAAATGTTGTGTTCCTCTTAGCCATCAACGTCTCTCAAACTTTCGCAAGAGTTGGGACGAAGCTGATTGGACGGTATGATTCGGGGTCGGACTCAGCTCTTCCGGGTTTCCTAATCATAGCAATAAGAGCTAGCAGGGAAGTCCTGTGTTTTATTATTATTATTATTGAGCTTTCCTTAGCACGGCTCGCAAGGTAACATGACATATTTTGTCGTGGGGTCTTTGAATTAGGAAGCTTTGCTATGTTTTCTTTAAGCTCATCTAATCGGATAGGTCGAACAGGCAACGCCATTTGGAGTGGTGTGTCAATGATGCTGAGAATTTGTCTTACTTCTTCGTCCGTGGTCAGTTTAAATGGCGTAAGTCGTTCTTAGAGGTGCTGTGCAAATGTATCCGCTTGTGCCTCTGTATTTGAGCAGTAAGTATCATCATGACGCCTTAGAAGAACAGTTCTATAGGGTTGTCCCTTTATATTTTTGGTCACTTTCCATGCAGTATCAAGTTTATAATCCATAGCCTCTATTCTTCTTCTTAAATTGGCATTCAAATAATCAACTGACATCTTAAAAATGATTTTTTGTAAATCAATCCCTTAACAAACGTTAAGATCTCATTGTTTCCTTCCAAGTAGTATTTACTTTTTCTGTAACATGTTAACCTACTTTTATCACATACTCTACTTTAAATCTTTTTGGCTTAATTTTACGAGCATCGGCTACCGAAATGCTTCTCATATATTTGCATTTCCTTTTCTTACACATCATCAAGTCCCACATTATTATATATATTTTTTTAAAACACCATTCATATATTATTTTGAATTTTGTATAACTTATATACATTTATTTGTACAATACACAAAATATAACATTCACGTGTTGTGTGTTAATTAACTTGGCCAACTTTCTTGTTACAAATTATCAAATTTTAACGCATACAAAAATATTAAAAAAATAATAAAAGTTAAAATTACATGGCCTTTTTTAAATTGTACATCAAATTAATCAAGTATTCGTATTGAATAAATTGGGCAACATATTTCGTACTTTCGGTTTCAATTAAAATTAGTAATGCTTGGATGTGCACCTCGGAGCTAGAGCTAACTCTCTAATAGTCCGCACGACGTCTATAGTTCCGAATACTATTGGCCAAACAGCAGGCAAAGATGAAGCCCACAAACTGTCAAATAACATAAAGTCATATTAAATACATATTCCAAAATCCAATATTAGTTCGAACTCACCTCAATGGCCGCAATGACCAAACCCGCGTACTTGATAATATCGCTATTTCTATCCCAGAATTCTACAAAGGCCTGCTTGCAGCCGCGTCTGTAGACAGTCTCCGCGCGGCAATTGTTGGTATCCTTGCAACAGGAGGGCGGGAAATAGCCCTGGTATTGATAATCCGTATAATAGTTGCGACCGCAGCACTCCATCTAAAGAGAAATATCATTAAATTTTTTGCTGTACTTTTTATAAATTCCTAGAACTTACGCTGATTTGTAGAGCATCCATATAGTCGGCTTTGCGTGTTCTATTCTGCCAGGCCTTCTCCACGACATCGCCCATTATTACCAGATATTTGTCCTTTTGCAACCACATATAGGTAACCAAAGCCAGCTGACCAATCATCAGAACAAACAGCAAAATGGAGTACTACGTGGAGAAAGATTTAAAGAAAAAGAAATTATTTTTTTTGTTTATAACACTAGACTACAAGATATTATATGCAGAGGTTTCCGATTTAGCTACTCCTACTGAGGAAGAAAGTTTACATATTTGCCTGAAAAAACATAAATAGTGTGACCGTAGCGAATTAAATTTTAAATTCGATCGCTTTTAATGATTTTTTATCTCTTTTTTGCAAATTTCCGATTACACTAGTTTACAAATTTAAGGATTTTCGAGTGAATCTTCGTATAAAATTGTTTCTTAGAAAAGCTTTATTTTTTTTTTCGTTTTCGAGATATTTCCGAAAATCATGTTTTTGGGTATTTCTTATATTCTTTAATATCTCATGAACCTTTAAAAATGTTTAAATTAAAAAGTGAGTAAAAAAGAACACATTTTATTTATGTCCAGTGAAATTTTTTTAAACTTTGATTAAACAAAAAAGAATTAAAAATTAACTTTTAATAACAAAAATTCTCGAGCAAACATTTTTTTTCTAAACATATTTCATTTCCCGAGACGTAGAAAAATGCGCAAGTTTTGAACAAAATTCAATTTTTTTCGATAAAAAATTTTGTGAATTCGAAATGTTTTAATAATAGTTTTTATTTATTTTTTTTTTTATTATCAAGAACATCTTTTCTGAAGATATCCTATCTTAATAGCAAAATTCTTTCGAATTTTTTTTTTATAATTGCAAATTTTAGTTTTTCAGACAGATTTTGGTCCGTCAAATAGTTCATTTTTTTTCAATTATAAATTTTATGAATTCGAAACTGTTTAGAAAAAATAATTCTTTTATTTTATCAAAATCAACTTTTTTGAAGATATCCTATCTTAAAAACGAAATTCTCTCGGAAAAATTTTACATTTTTTTTCTAAGCAAATTTTTTCAAACGCAGCATTTTGCGCAAACATATTTAATTGTTTTTATGTTAAAAATTTTGTGAATTCGAAAATGTTCAAAACAATAATTATTATTCTTATTTGGATTCGCTTGACATTCTCCAAGATCAAGAACAACTTTACTGAAAATTCCCCATACCGCAGAAAAAAATCTGCTTACTTTTTTTTAGGAATACCTTAACACACCAACAAAAATGTTTTCTAAAAACTAATTTTAATTAACATATTAAATACTCACGGTCATGGACATGCAGTAGGATTCACGTATGGCGCCACAGCAGCCAAACCAAGAGATCAGCAGGATGACTGTACCCAGGACAATCATGGTGATGGGCACCTGTTGGGTACGGAAAGCCTCCGCGAATTCATTTAGATTGTGTACGTTGCTGAAGAGCAAGGCACCAAAGACAATCAGCAGGATGCCGCATATCTAAAAATATAAGTAAAAAATAAATTAAATCATTTTTGGAAGTATTCCATTGTCAATTTGCTGGTAATATTTTATTATTTGTCACTCTTATCTCTAAACGTAATCCATTTAAAAGGAAAAACTGATAGTAAGTAAACAACAAAAATATTGGCAACTACCCACCCATGAAGTGAAAAAAAAAACCGACAGTCGATCAACAATTGGTAAACAATGGTTCCCTTATTTCAAAAACATACACTTGAAAGCTTTTTATTAACTTCAAGAAGAACCTCTTCATTTATATATAGGGCTTTTCCAAAATAATCGAAATTAAGTTTTTAAGATTGTGTTACTTGGGGTACCGAAAGCAAGAACTACTCGTTGAGTAGACAATGAAAATAATTATACTTTAGCTCTTGGCTAAGAAACTCTTATATATAACTTTTTGAAAATAATCTAAATTAAGTTTTTAAGATTGCGTTAGGTAGGGTCGGTAAACGAATAATCTTAGTAAAGAGAGCAAGAAGTGCTCGTGCACTGAACAATAAATATAATCAAATTTTAGGTCTTGGCTTAAGAAGTTATTATAAGTGTTATTATTCGTTTAAGCTGCGAAGAAAGGAAAACTCTTTCCAAAAGACCAGTACGCAGCCTCGTAAACAACACAGAAAAAAAAAGTATTTTGTGAGCAAACAATTCTGCCCATATCTTGGTAATTGACAATAGATGGCGCCATCAGTCAAAACTAAAAGTAAATATAAAAATCAACTGTTTTTTTAAATGTGGTACAAGTGTAATATTACAACAATTCCTTAAGACGTATCCTTACTATCGAGCGGAACGTCTACAAAAAATTTTGAGTATTTTTATGTCAATTTGACTGTAAAATTGGTTTGTTTACCCCATGCGGTCTTCACCAACCGTAAAAAAGTCATATCCTATAATTTTCAAATTGTTATTGTCATTAGTTCTTAAACTGTTGTATAATTTTGTCAAATACTGACCAGATATCTTTTAAAGGGTAGGTGTAAGTCGCTAATCTCTTCTGTGGCTAAACAGAGTAATCGATATAAATCGATCAACCTGAAATGCCTGACGGTAATACTCCTCTTGAACTCTCTAGTATAGGTGGGATCGATCTTCAATGTTCGAGAAACGATCTTTTCGATCGACCCTCACCAAAAAATCGATTTCATCGATTTATTTGATTAATCAGACTAAAACGATAGGCGCTAACAAGTTAAAACCGCAGAAAATCATAGGAAAGAAAATCTATATACGAAGAAGAATATTTATACAAAATTCACTTAAATTTATTTCCATAATTTAAAATAACATATATTCAAAACTTGATAATAGAAAAGAAAAAATTAATGATTCGTTTGATTCAAAATTCAAAACTTAATAATAGAAAACATAAAAATTAAGCAGCCATTTATTTAATTCTTTCTGAGATCTTTTGGCAATTAGAAAACACTCAAAAGCTTCAAGCCGCATAAAAATCACAAGAACGAAAATCTATATAAAAAAATTGATACTTCGTTTCAATAAAAATTCTAAACTTAATAAGAGAAAACATTAAAATTTCAACTAAAAAGAAACATTTTTTAAATTCAAAAACGTTTAAAAGCGTTCTCTGGCGACACTTAAAATTTGAAATAGATGAGAAAATGGATTCCTCGACTCCAAAAACCCCCAAATACACATTTGGCTATAAGAAAAATAGCCTATATTGGCCTTGTAAATGGAAGGTCTAAGTTGAATTTTGAATATTTTGAATAAAATATCAATTTTAATTTAACATAGAAGATCGATGCTCAATAAACAGGAATCGATTATATTGTCAAAAAGAAGAATCAATGAAATCGATTTTAAATCGAGTCGATGCCCAGCTATACTCTCTAAATTTTGTTCATGCTCGGCTGTTGATGTTAATCGAGAACATAGTACTATATATGTATACATAAAGAGGTCTGCCACGCCTTCTTTCATCCGTTACAACCAATTGGTAGCAGTTCTAGCTTGCATATGGTACGCTCAATAGATCTCTAGATTTATAATAATAATCTTTTTAAAAAAAAAAACGCCTTAACAACAAAGCGCCCCTTCATAACGTTAACCTTTAATAAACTTTTGCTGTAAAGCAGTTCCAGGAAGTATAGAATTTCGATTCAATAAATGTTATATGTTCCACGACATCTCAGCTTCAGTCAACTAAAACTTGTAAAGCTTCAGACTCAGACACCGTCCATTTAATCTACATCAAGATAATTAACAATTAAAAGCTTATACATTGACCTATTTGACCGAAGATTATTCGATAAATTTGAGCAAACATTCCATGAGTACATTAAACGTGGGCGCAGTCATGGAATTTGGAATTCAGACCAAAATGGCATTACGAAACAGACGCTGCCTAAAAATATGCCAGCTTTGAAAAAAAAATAAAGTCAAAATACACGCACATATAAAAATATCTCTACGGCTACCCAGCAAACATTTTTTGTGGCAATGTTATCAATTTTACGCGAAACTTTTTTAGGAGTTTTTATAAATTCAAACTTCTTTAAAATTATAATTTTTTAGCGTGAACATTTTTATACACACTTTTCTTAATACACGTAATTCTTTTTTTTGGGGAATTTTTTTTACCCGGATTTGATTAAAAGCGCTCCCAAAAAATCATTACGATATTTTTTTATGCGATTTAATTTGGTTTAACGTGATTTTCAAAAAATCCTCAATTATTTTTAAACACTTTAAGAAAAAAAAAGTGCTAACAGGCAATCTTTCAATTTCGTTAAATATAAAAGATTAATAATAATAAAAAATTATAAATTTGTCTGACTTTAATAAACGGTAGTTCATAACATGAATTTGAATTTCCTTTTTGTAAATTCTTTACCTATATTATTTTTTCGTTTTTCCATATTTTATAAGGTACTAGCCGGCACGCTCGCTTCGCTTGCTCGTCTAGATCTTTATTTCCTTCCAATGATTTTTTTTTTTTGCGAATTCACGAAATTGCATTATGTGCAAATATTGATCTGATCATATTTTTCAAAAATCGAAACATTAATTTTAAACAAAAATCGCAGAATTCCTTTCTTCTAAAGAAAACTTTCCTGGAAAGGAAATTGTAAATTATCCTACCGAGTTTTTAAATTCACTTGATTTGCCAGGAATGTTAGGAGTGGCAACCCTTATCTCTTAGGGGTATGAAAAATAGATGTTGGCCGATTCTCAGACCTGCCCAATAAGCACACAAAATTTCATGAGAATCGGTATAGCCGTTTCGGAGGAGTATGTTCACACAAAACCAATATTCACAAAAATGCGTATATCTCACGAACCAATTCACACAAACACATCGCAATAGGCTTAAAACCTCCGCATGGACCTCTAACACACGCAAAAATCAGATTTGAAATTCATCGACTCGTTCATGAGAACACCCATAGCACGTAAAACATAAGTTTCTCTTTATATATAAAATTCTAGTTTCACAATGTTAGTTACCATACACCTCCGAAACGACTGGACCGATTCTTGTGAAATTTTGTGTGCCTCAATAAAATAAAATTTATAACGTTTATAATTTCTGTGTTTCCTTTCGACAAAAACAATTAACTAAAAAATATTAGTTAATCTGACAATGTACACAATGCCAACCTAAATTAAAAACAAAAATTTGTATTGGTAAATCAAATTGTCCTTTTTAGTATTTTCGTCGCAATTTTGTTATATTTTCTCAACCTTAAACAATCCTTGGACTTCCACGAACATTTCAAGACCAAAATTAGCCAAATCGGTTCAGCCGTTCGTGAGTCTATAAGCTTCAAAGGAACATAACATTATGACACGAGAATTTTATATATAAGATTTAAATACAAAATTTTAATTTTATTAAAAAACCTAACTCCTATGTGAAATGATTACTTTATATCATAAGCTGTTATTATTTTAGTTGGATTTTCAAAAAGCAAAGCAATCCCCTACTTGTATATGGATACTGTAACTTTTTTTACACGAATTTTGGTTACGCGTATTTTCTGGGAACGTATGTTTCGGATAAAAACAGAAAAAGGTGATTACACCTCAGAATCAGTTTATCAAAGAGAACATAATTGTTTTCGCATTAATTAATTTAAACGAAACTTTCTCCCTTTTTCCCAAAAAAGAAAATGGAAATGTACCTGGAATGCCTCATTTCGTTACGTGACGATATACCCTTATATATGATTTGGCCAAATTTACTTGTAATTTCATTTCGTTGCATGAGGACTATTCCTTATAATGATATTGCGTAAATTCTAAAAAGTCTACTCATTCAGAAAATATTAAGATATAATATTATGTATGATTTCACAACAATTCTTCGTACTATACTCTCAAAGTATACCTTATTTCATTACGTGACGATATACCTTTATAGATGATTTTGCGTGAGGCATGTCCTTATAATCGTTTTTTTTTTATTAATTGCTTAAAGTCTACTCACGCAGAAAATATATTTTCGTTACGTGACGTATTACCCTAATATATAATTTTCACTAATTACGTGACCATTTTTCACTTCTTTGAAGTATGTATATTTTTTGTATGGTGGCCATTTTCGAAAACTTTATCTAAAGACGCAGTCTAGGATTGCCCAAAATTAAGTTTCCTTAAGCTAAGTCTTTGCTAGCTGGGTGTGTTCCTTCCATTAATTCATTCAAAGAATACCTTATTTCGTTACGTTACGTTATACCTTTCCAGATAATTTTGCGTGAGACATGTCTTTATAATCTTTACTCACGCAGACAATATCTTTGCGTTACGTGATGATATGATGATTTTGCAACAATTACTTTTAGTTTACAGCAGATCTTATTTCGCTACGTGTAGACATTTTCTTACTGTAGTTTTTACATCAATTGCTAAAAGTCTACCCACGCAGAAAATATATTTTCGTTACGTGACGATATATATGATTTTCAGTAATTGATTATATATATATTTTTTTTTTGTGGTCATTTTCGAAAACTTTATCCAAAAGATGCAGACTAGGATTGCCAAAAATAAGTTTCCTAGATGATTTTGCAACAATTACTTTTTCTTTACAGCAAATCTCATTTCGTTACGTGACGACATGTCTATATAATTGTTTTTGCATTAATTGCTAAAATTCTACTCAAGCAGAAAATCTCTTTTCGTTACGTAACGATATACCCTTATAAATGATTTTCAGTAATTGCTTGATAGATTTATTTAGGGGATCATTTTTCTACTTCTCAAAATTTCTATCTTTTCCTATTGTTGCCATTTTCGAAAACTTTATCCAAAAGATTCTAGTTTGCGGATTGCCCAAATATAAGTTTCCTAAAACTAGGTCGCATTGTAAACATTTATGATTACTTGATTCTATGCTTGCTGGATGTGTATTCCTCCCATTCATTCATGTCCAAATGAGTTCAAGTGTGCCGCCGCCGCCGTCCCGCCCATTCATTGGGGTCTGGGGTCTGACGCTCTGTCTGTGTGGGTGAAGTGTTTTGACTGACAATGTGAACTAACAGCGCCAAGTTCAAATCTAATTAAGTAAGCTATTTTTGAGACGAATGTTTGGATAAAGGGTCGCGGGCATGCATTTTGTAATTTTTGTAACATTGAGCAATTAAACGAAAGGGTGGGAACGATCTTTGCGTGACTACAACTGGCAGTGGCTATGTTTTGGAACTGAAACTGAATTTTTATTTAATTTCGCAATTTTCCAAGCATTTTTTTTCGTATATTTGGCCTTGAACAAGTGCTGTGAAACTTTTGTTGCTTCCAATAATATGTAACCTATTACACTTTGAAAACCGGTTTTCAAGTCAAGTCTTGAGAAGTACAGTTTAGTGCCAACTGACTGTGACTTCCAACGAAGTTAGAAGTTGGCTAAAACAATTGCAAAACAAATGGCATTGTTAATAAACTTAGAAAACCGGCTGGCACTAGTTAGCATGCAGAATAGTATTATATAAACTCGTTTTGGCAAACATTGGTTCTAAAGTATTTGTTCAATATGTTTTGAACATAATTCATTAATACATACATATGTACAAAAATAAAAAATAAACAAACTTGTATTACTAAAGTTGTCATAGCAATAACAAAAAGACTTGGTTGTTTGGGGGTAAAAGTGAAGAGCGTGATTATTGAAGCGAATTTGTCTTAAAAATCACGAAATTGGTAATAAAATAAAACTTAGCGTGGTTATAAATCAATCATACGTAAGCCTGCTCAAAATGTTTGCCTACATCTTTTGCTCGTGACTCACTATTTTGTCACGCTCTCATCACTGCCTTAAGGTACTTGCTTGTTAGGGGCAACATTTTGTAATTTGGCGTTTTTGGTAACTGGTTTTTGAAACTCAACTTTCTTGGCGCTTATACACATAATATTATCATATATATGGTATTTAAAAAACCAGTTTTATGTAAAAAAAAAACAGTGACAACATACTCGAGTAGAATTCAGCTAACGGAAGCTTGTTAACTGAGATCATATAAAGAATGCAAATAAAAATGGGCTTGGTTGACTTCAGCAGAAAAATATCCAGTTTGCTTATACATAATATACATATTGAAATGAAAACAAAATTATAATAAATACTCACCG
Organism: Chymomyza amoena; assembly: GCA_037043745.1. Classification (NCBI taxonomy): domain Eukaryota; kingdom Metazoa; phylum Arthropoda; class Insecta; order Diptera; family Drosophilidae; genus Chymomyza; species Chymomyza amoena. Next base: position 90,662 of record JBAMAX010001793.1, read on the forward strand.
AGCATAGCACATTAAATATGAAGAGTATATATTTGACCATAGAGATTCCGCAGCTCATTTTGTTGAGATTCTTTTAGTCGATAGACTGCAACTACTCAGCCAAACAAACGCAGCAGAAATTATACATATTTTTAAAAAAACAAATACATAATATATTTATTGCATGTATATTGGAAGAATTTTTATTCAAGGCACACACACACACTCGCTGATGTCATCAAAGATTTAGAGCACAAACAAAAACAAAATTGTTGTTGGTATACTACTGTACAAAAGATTTTGTCTGTTTTTTATAGTAAATATAACACATAATCACGTACAAATTTGAAGAATTGTTGGTGCTTTGCATAGCGACGCGTCTTATAATGAGTTAAACAAATACGTAAATCGTTTCTAAAAGCAATAATCAAGCTTACTCGCTAATTTAGTAGATTTATGACAAATGGCCGTTTTGTTATTAGCGCACCAGTTCTGGTAGCAGCTTTTGCTTGGGTAATATCTTAGCCTTTAGTTCATTGAGACGTTGCCATATAAAGGGATAACGCGAGGCCCAGGCCAGCCAGGCCTCCTTTGTTTGCGTGCTGTTCTCAACTTGTTGCAAGTGTTTATAGTATTTCTTATTGCGTGTAAAGCTGGCGGCCACATCTTGAGCAAACTTGGCAAAGCGCAGCTTTAGCAAAGTTTCCGACACGTCCAGCAGTCGATTGCCCTTGGGCGGATGCACCAGACACAGCTGGCACACTACATAGTCTTGAGTGCGACTTTTGGTAAGAGGTATAAAGGTTGCCTCGCGTCCTATAATGCACTGTTGCAGCCAGGAGTAGCCATTGGCATTGACGCGCACGCCCGGCAATTTAACCGGCAATAAGCGCGCACGGCTGGTAAATATGGGAAACAGCGGTCGATGTTTGATAAGCAGCAATGTATCCTGTTCACGCTGCTGCACGCCGCATATTTGGCCCGTATGCATAACACGCTCATTGATAATGCGTTCTGGTATGTGGGAGGGCTGCTTGAATTGGCGCACCAAATAGGTGGGCTTGCGTTTGATAAAGGCTACAATCAGTGCTGCTGTAGCGGCGCCATAAATGGCCAGCGTTGTGCCCACCGTATCTTGCTCCAAATAATTGCATAATCCATGGTACTTGTCCAAAAGAAAGCTTTTCTTGGCTTCCGTCATGTTGTTGTTGTTCGATTGTGTTTTCGCTTTAAAATTAAGTACTTGAGTGCGCCTGTAATTGTGTAGTGTTTAAGTAATTTATGCACAATTATTAAGTAATTTGTTTATGACATCATTTACTTTAATTAACGGCAGCGGCAACAACGACTACGCAGTGTCTTCCAAAGCGCCGCGTCAATAAATAGCAGTCTCTTATGTAGTCCCTATACAGCTTATGTTATATGTACATGCTACATATATGTATAGCGCTGATTATAATTAGATTGTATTTTCGTATTTTTTCGTTTGTTTTCTGCAAAGCAACTAAATTAAAAAAATATCTGCTGTAGCACCAACTTTCTGCATGTTTTCAAGCAATAATAACCAACACTAAGTAAAACTTTGACATTTGCCTAAAACACTAGCGTATGACTTGTGCGCAAACGAGACGGCAAGTGTGCACATATGATCTGCTCAAATTTGACAACATCAGCATTGTGACATTCTACAACACTAAATTAAACACACAGCACGGCAGCACCAACAGCACACACACACACACGCACACACTCAGTAACAGTAACAGACATTCAAAAAAAGCAAGCAACTTATGCAAACACACCTTTCCGGTTTTATAATTTTCTGTTCGATTTGTGTTGTTTACGCGCGCACAGACTCTAACAGACTGAATTCGCTTGAGTTGGCGGTTGCCATTGGATGCCTCTAGTAGTCAATGGAAGCCCCAACAACAGCAATAACAACCACAACAACAAACGCCTGTTGCTCCCCACACATATTCTCAACATAAGCAGCGTGTTGTTGTATTTGTTGTGAATAGTATTTAATTTGTTTTGGCGCTCTGCTTCTCCCCTGACCCGACCCCGACACATTTTTATGGCGTTGACTTTGTTGGCGCTTTTTATTTCATATTATATACTATATACCTTACTATATACGTGTGCATATGTATATCGTATATAAATTTGTTTCAGTGTAATTAAATGATGCGGTTTTTAACGCTTGGCCGTTGCAGCGCATCAAGTTCGTTGTCGTGGGCGAAACCGTTTCACAATTTGCATTTTGGAAACTTGTTTTGGGTATTTTTTTTTTTTTAACTTTTACTTCAGCCTACGGATATAAACTGGAGGCCCCACTGCAACAGCCACAATATCAAGATTTGACACCTGGCTTTAAATTTACAAGCGTCAGTGTGCCAAAAATCGTCTTTGACCAAATTTTTTTTTGGGAAAACTCGTTTGGAGGTTTTTGAACATTTATTTTAGGGTGAACAATGAAGACTTATAAAAGCGCCTGCCTTGAAATTAACAAAGGATTGTATGCTAGTAATCGTTTTCTTACAAATTTAAAACACAGCGATATTTTTGGAAGTTTTTAGCTAGACACATCTCCAAGAGCTCTGAAAACATAAATTTCTGTAATTGAAGATTTGTCTGAAGTACTCAGATTTTTTGGACTTGTTTTATTTAAAACATCCTTGGAATAGAAGATAAGAATTCTGATATTAGATCTTAAGATGATTTTGATTTTCATCTAAAGCTGTTTAAAAAAGTCTTAGAAGATAACCGAACAACAATGTGTAGATGAAATTAAAAAAAGATTGCATGCTAGTAATCGTTTTCTTACAAATTTAAAACCAAGCGATATTTTTGGAAGTTTTTAGCTAGACACATCTTCAAGAGCTCTAAAAACCTAAATTTCTGTAATTGAAGATTTGCTGAAATACTCAGATTTTTTGCACTTGTTTTATTTAAAACATCCATGGAATAGAAGATAAGAATTCTGATATAAGGTCTTAAGATGATTTTGATTTTCATCTGAAGCTGTTTCAAAAAGTCTTAGAAGATAACCGAACAACAATGTGTAGATGAAATTAAAAAAAGATTGCATGCTAGTAATCGTTTTCTTACAAATTTAAAACAAAGCGATATTTTTGCAAGTTTTTACCTAGACACATCTTCAAGAGCTCTGAAAACCTAAATTTCTGTAATTGAAGATTTGTCTGAAATACTCCGATTTTTCGGACTTGTTTTATTTAAAACATCCTTTGGATAGAAGATAAGAATTCTGATATAAGATCTTAAGATGATTTTGATTTTCATCTGAAGCTTTTTAAAAAAGTCTTAGAAGAATACTATACGTAGATTTAATATTCTTTTCAATCTTATCTCAGATTCATTTTAGTTGTAACTTTTGGGCAAATTCGAAGATCTTAGAAAGACATTAAACCCCTCTAAGTTTCTAAACTTTCCTGATCATCTGGAAGATTAGCCTGAATTCCTCAGGGATAGAAGATAAGAATACTGATATATGATTTTAATTTTCATCTGAAGCTGTTCAAATAAGTCTTACAAAATAACCGAACAACAATGTGTAGATCTATTTTTCTCTGCAATCTTAGCTCAGATTCATTTTAGTTGCAACTTTTGGGCAAATTCGAAGATCGTAGAAAGACATTAAACCCATCTAAGTTTCTAAACTTTCTTGAACATCTGGAATATTATGGAAGATTAGCACGAAATCCTCAGGGATAGAAGATAAGAATACTGATATATGATTTTTCGGACTTGTTTTATTATAAACATCCTTGGGATAGAAAATAAGAACTCTGATATAAGATCTTAAGGTGATTTTGATTTTCATCTGAAGCTGTTCAAATGAGTCTTAGAAGATAACGGAACAACAATGTGTAGATGAAATTAAAAAAAAATTGTATGCTAGTAATCGTTTTCTTACAAATTTTCAAAAAAATATATATATTTTCGCAAGTTTTTACCTAGACACATCTTCAAGAGCTCTGAAAACCTAAATTTCTGTAATTGAAGATTTGTCAGAAATACTCCGATTTTTTGGACTTGTTTTATTTAAAACATCCTTTGGATAGAAGATAAGAATTCTGATATAAGCTCTTAAGATGATTTTGATTTTCATCTGAAGCTGTTTAAAAAAGTCTTAGTAGATAAACGAACAAAAATGTGTAGATCTAGTTTTCTCTGCAATCTTAGCTCAGATTCATTTTAGTTGCAAGTTTTGGGCAAATTCGAACATCTTAGAAAGACATTAAACCCCTCTAAGTTTCTAAACTTTCTTGAACATCTGGAATATTATGGAAGATTAGCCTGAAATCCTCAGATATTTCTGGCTTGTCTTATTTAAAAAATTCTTAAGATTTTATAAGATCTTTAGATGATTTCGGCTTTAGCTTCATCTGCAGTCCTCGTAAAAAGTCTTAAAATAAAACCCAACAGCAATACGTAGATCTATTTTTCTTTTTAATCTTAGCTCAAATTTATTTTCTTTGAAACTTTTGGGAAAATTCGAAGATCTTAGAAAGACCAAAAACCCATCTTAGTTTATAAACTTTCTTGAACATCTGGAAGATTATTGAAGATTAGCCTGAAATCCTCAGGTATTTCTGGCTTGTCTTATTTAAAAAATTCTTAAGATTTTATAAGATCTTTAGATGATTTCGTCTTTAGCTTCATCTGCAGTCCTCGTAAAAAGTCTTAAAATAAAACCCAACAGCAATACGTAGATCTATCTTTCTTTTTAATCTTAGCTTAAATTAATTTTTTTGAAACTTTTGGGAAAAGTCGAAGATCTTAGAAAACCCTAAAACCAAACTAAGTTTCTAAACTCTCTTGAACATCTGGAAGATTAGCCTGAAATCCTCAGATATTTCAGCCCTGTCTTATTTAAACATTCTTGAGATTTTATAAGATATTAAGATGATTTTAGCTTACGTTTCCTCTGAAGTCTCTTTAAAAATCTTAGAAGAAAACCCAACAACAATGCTTAGATATATATTGCTCTTGAATCTTCGCTCAAATGCATTTTATTTAAGATTTTTGGGAAAAGTCGAAGATTTTTGAAAAGATTATGGAAGATTAGCCTGAAATACTAAAATATTTCTGCATTGTTTTATTCAAAACATTCGTGAAAAGATAAGAATACTGATAAAAACCTTTAAATGATTTAGTTTTGACTTTGGTTTGATCTGAAGCTCTTGTAAAAAGTCTTAGCAGAAAATCCAACAGCAATGTGCAGATCCATTTTTTTCTTCAATCTTTGCTCAAATTCATTTTATTTGAAACTTTTGGCAAAAATCGAAGAAAAAACCCAAAAACCAAAGATCTTTGTAGATTTGGGTTTTAGCTTCATCTAAAGTCCTTTTTAAAAGCCTTAAATCGCAACAGCAATGCGTAGATCTATTTGTTTCTTGAATTAAAGCTCAAATTCCTTTTATTTAAAGCTTTCGGGAAAATTCGAAGATCTTAGAAAACCCATCTAAGTTTCTGAAATTTCTTGAACATCTTTAAAAAATGGCGGACGAAAAGTCGGGCGCGGACGACTTTAGGATACCCTGTACCACTAGCTTGTAATAAAGTCCGATTTCTTCACAAAAAACAGAAGAATTTTTAAGCAAAAATTTTTTTTTGACCGATCGTTCCTATGGGAGCTATATGATATAGTCAACCGATTTCAATAAAATTTGACACAGTGCTTAAATACCTTAAAAAAGATATGAATGCCAAATTTATTTCAAATATCTTTACAAACAAACAAAACACATCGAATTTTGTATAAAAAACGTGTTTTTGGACCGATTGGTCCTATGGGAGCTATATGATCTAGTCAAACGATTTGGATTAAATTTGGTACAGTGCTTAGGAACTATAAAATACTCACGAATGTCAAATTTGGTCCCAATATCTTAACAAACAAACGAAACACAACAATTTTTGTTAAAAAATCGATTTTTTGGAAGATCGGACCTATGGGAGCTATATGATATAGTCAACCGATTTTGTTCAAATTAGGCACATCGCTTAAGTGGTTTAAAAAATTTCCAAACGCCAAATCTGGTTACGATATCTTTATTAAAAAACGAAATATAGCGAATTTTTCTTTAAAAAAGTTATTTTGGCCGATCGGTCCTATGGGAGCTATATGATATAGTCAACCGAATTCGATCAAATTTGGTACAGTAATTGGTAACTATAAAAAACTTTCGAATACCAAATTTCGTTACGATATCTTCATAAACAAACGAATTATTCATCTAAAACGCTTTTTTTTTGTCGAGGTCGTCTCAAACACCCCATGGGAGCTATATAATTTATCCCCGATATCAAAAAATAAAATAAACTTGCCTCCTATGGAATAATATGGGATCTAATGTGAAAGTTTGGTAACTCTAGCTCTTACCATCTCTGAGATCTAGGCGTTCACACGGACGGACGGACGGACAGACGGACGGACGGACAGACGGACAGACGGACAGACGGACAGACGGACAGACGGACATGGGTATATCGACTTCTCTATTCACCCTGATCATATTTTAGGTAACTTTGGGTTGTCTCCGACGTCTCCTTCTATATGTTACATACATTTTCGGCTTGCACAAACTTAATATACCCTTGGTACCATACGGTACAGGGTATAAAAAACTCCGTATTGGTCAACTTATAAGTTTCTTCGCATTCACTATGAAAGAATTACCTGAATCTCTGTCTCCCTTCAAAACTGAAATCAAAGCTTAAGCTTTTTAGCGCTTTCCAGCACATCCCCTCATAGGCCTATTTACAACACTATTTTTTAAAAAACCTTAATAACTTATAAATTTCTCCGCCCGACCTGAATCTCTTCCAGAAAATTTTCAATTAAAGCTTCAGCTGTCTAGCGTTTTCTAGCACATCCCCTAATAGACAACACTATTTTTCTACAAAAAAAACTTTATAACTTATAAATTTCTCCGCATCCTACAAGACTTACCTAAATCTCTCCCAGATAAATTAAAATCAAAGCTTAAGCTATTTAGCGTTTTCCAGCACATTCCCTCATAGGCCTATTTACAACACTATTTGGTTGGGTTTTCTAACAATTGGTTGTAAGGTAATTTAAATTCATTTGTTGTTGTTTTTGCCTTGGCATCAAAAACCGCAACAACAATAAATTACATTCCATGTAAATGTATTAGATAACTGGTTTCCGGGCTATTGTAATTTACGTAATAACAAAAACAAAAATTTGTAATTCTACGTGCGTATATATAATAACAAAAACTACTATATCTATATTTTTTTTTTAAATAAGCTTAAACTTCCCATTTTTGTGTGTACAACTGGAAGTAGAATGACGACGACGCTACAAACAATCGTCACTAGATCTAAATTAACAACTGCGGATCGTACAATTAACCTCTTACAAAGACATGTAGCCGTAGATTGCACGTACATGAGTTAAAACTTTTTAGATGTATGCAAATTTATACCCGAAATGCTGCCCCACACAGCGAGAAGAATTGTAAATAGCCTCGTAACAATAACAAATTATTGACAATAACTATTTTTCAAAAACTTATGAATCATTTGTTGACACGTTAGTCATAGAAAATGGAAAGGAAAACTTAAAACGTCAAAGTTTATAGTCAATAAGTTAACTGCGCGATTCTTCTACGTGGAAGACTACGTAATGATTTAATATAGTAAATCTTTAGTCAGTCGAGTGAGGGGAAGAATGCCGAGTCTGCGAATTGTTGTACTAGCAAACAATTCTTTAGAAGTTATTAAGGTGACTTTTATTATCTATAAAAAAAAGTGAAAGAATTGTTTTCGTATTTCTTCTGTATGGAAGACTACGTAGTCATTTAATATATTAAGTATTTCATCAGTCTAATGAAGGGAAAAAACCACAAATTTTAGAACTGTTCGTAAGTTCTAAATTCTTTGAAAGTAATTAAGCTTACTTTTATAATCTATCAAAATTATATTGGGTTATTTGTTGATCTCAGTAAATTTGTTATGGAATCATTAACTAATTACACTGTCCTACAGAATTGACAAAAATCAAAGAATTTTCAAGTGACCTAGTGTAGTTGTAGGTCTTGACGAGTAGATCACGATAGCGTTTTCAAAATTGTCTAACACCCCCAAAATCGGAAGTTATCGCTTAAAAACCGTTTTTGGTACTGCGATCACTCCAATCACAACGTCGCCATTTTTCAACCGATTTTCGATTGCTTTACGGCTTGGAAAGAAGAAGATTCAAGCTTTAAGATGATATACACTTGTTTATACTTTATACAAAGCAACTACGAGATTTTCTAAAGATATCTAAGATTTACACTTTTTTTATTCGATTTTCCCACTTTGAAGTCATTTTTATGTAACATTTTGTTAAACCACCTTTACTTGTTTACGATTTAATCTTAAGAATATTAATTCCAGTAAGAAAAGTTATGGTTTATTAAAATCGGTCGATAAATGTTTAAGTTACGACGCTTATTGTAAACAAGGAAATTACAATTCCATCGACAAAAAAAAAGTTTTAGATGGATAATTCGTTTGTTCATGAAGATATCGTAACCAAATTTGGAATAATGCTTAAGAACAATAAAAAACTTACAAGTGCCAAATTTGGTCGCAATATTTTAAAAAACAAACGAAATACAACAAATTTTGTTAAAAAATCGATTTTTTGGAAGACAATTACTATGGGAGCTATATGATATAGTCAACCGATTTCGTTGAAATTTGGCACATTGCTTAAGTGCTCTAAAAAATTTCAAAACGCCAAATTTGAACAAAATCGGTTAACTATATCATATAGCTCCATAGTAATTGTCTGTTTTAACAAAATGTTATATAAAAATGACTTCAAAGTGGGAAAATCGAATAAAAAAGTGTAAATCTTAGATATCTTTTAGAAAATCTCGTAGTTGCTTTGTTGCATAAAGTATAAACAAGTGTATATCATCTTAAAGCTTGAATCTTCTTCTTTCCAAAGCCGTAAAGCAATCGAAAATCGGTTGAAAAATGGCGACGTTGTGATAGTGGGAGTGATCGCAGTACCCGAAAAACGGTTTTTAAGCGATAACTTCCGATTTTGGGGGTGTTAGACAATTTTGAAAAACTATCGTGATCTACTCGTCAAGACCTACAACGTGCACTAGGTCACTTAAAAAGTTCTTTTTCACTGTTGGACAGTGTTATTTACGGATAGATCGTAATTAAAATTTATAAAAAAAAAAGTGAAAGAATTGTTCTCAGTTCTACTATGATTATGTATTTTTCACGGGTTCATCTATATATATAAAAATTAAATGCTGTACGTTTATGATCGTGTTACAATTCTGAAACGGCTGAACGAATTTGCATAAACAAAAGTTTTGAGTAATTTGTAAATTTTTATTTTAATTTTTCGAACATTTTTTTTTTGTCAGATTGACTAATGTTAATGTTTTACGTGTTTACTGGTGTTCCCATGAACGCGTTGATGAATTTCAAATGTGATTTTTGCATGTGTTAGAAGTTGTCAATACGGAGGTTTTAAACCTATTTCGATGTGTATTGGGTGTATTTGGTGTATTGCTTCGTGAGATATACGCATTTTTGTGAATATCATGAATATAGCATAGTAGAAAATTGTTCAACATCAGGCATTGGACATTAAGTGCAGGCAGAAGCGTAGACGCAAAGGGGTTAATATGTAGTTTCTGTGGGGCATGAATTTACTAGAGATACGAGCTCTCTTAAGAATACTTAAGAGTCAAGAAAGTCAACTAATCCAAAAATGTTAAGATTGTCTAGATAAGCTAACTAGAGAATCTTACGATGTTTATACACTTTAAGAGTATTCAGAAAGTTTAGGCAGGACGTGTCTGCCAAGCTCACTAGTATTTAATAAAATGTTAATAATCTTAAGTTAAGTTTGCACAGCTCTGATACGGAATTAAAACTGTATGGCGTGAGCCAATCAAGCTACGGAGAGATAAGTAAAACTAAGATTACGGAGCAGCGCCATCAAATGAATTTTTGCGATCCATTGTTTACTATTGAAGACCCATAAACGTACCTTTTTTTCCAGAATTTCAATGTTAAATGTTTTTCTTAAGTAGTGTGGAAATTCCACGTTTCAATCGATTTAGAGAGCAGATAGTAGAGGTCTATTTTACATTTTATGATGTCCAAGTCGACGTAGAGCACGTAGCCCTTTCGGAAGAGCGTAACAAAGTTCTACTGATCGTGGGCTATCAGGCCCAATAACAAAAATTATGTTTAAAGAAGTTTTGTTTTTTTCAATTCTTTTCGGCCTGAATTAGCGGCTTAGATAGCCTAGCTTCAGAGCATTAGACTATCTCCCAGAGATTGTGGGTTCAAATCCAACGTAAAGCACGGTCCTGCACTTTCCATTTTTTCCTATTTCTATTAATTTTTCCTGTCTATTCGAAATCCTGTGGCCCATCGTGAGGGGGGGAGGATCGGGGACTTTTTCCCACTGGCCAGGAACTCTCGGAGGGGCCCAGACTCCAGAGTCATTCGGGAAGTTTTTTGCTCTAAAATATATAGTAAATTATCATTTTACAAGAGCTCAAATCAAATCATCAATTCTCTCAAAAATCCTTTCTATACATTTTTTTTTGTTGATCTCACTCTTTTCAACAATTATACGTTTTTTCATGAATTAAGAAAAATTGATAGGGACGCGGGTTCGAGATTTCGCCCGGTACCCGGATATTCTTTTTACGGACCTGGATATCTTTCTCCCATTATCGGTATAACAACGGGCCTATTTATGGCCTAAGTGAGTTGTGGCCCAACTGCCCCCTAACCTACCTACCAACCCAGGCCTGAATTAGACATAATATGCTATATGAGTTTTCAGTTCCACACATGAATTTCCGTATTAATTTTTACACGCTTGTCCTAGGCGCTCCCTCCTAAAACTTAGCCATAGCAGTCAGCTATGAATTCAGTGCAGATTTTCTGATAAGTCAGTCCCAAAATCCTAGATGAATCTTCTATAATCAATTATTCACGATGTCAATGTCTTTTTGCTTTTAAAAATCAGGCCTGGATGCATATGGCTGGCGAAAATCCTATGGCTAAAATGGTACCGGCTAGGCAGTGGACTGTCTACTGGCTCAAGCACCAGAGTCAGGCACTTATCCTCCCTCGACGCTTGGGCCGGTGCACGGCCTAGCTAAGGTAACAGCGCAGCAGTTTCCGTATTTCCAAGTCTTGGTTCCCAAGAACAAAACGCAACCTAACCCCTGCACGCTGGAGTCCTCTAAGGAAACAAGCTGGGATGTCAGCCCAAACGACAGTGGAAAGCGTAACTGCTACCACCGGTGGACACGGTGGGAATAATACCCCTCTGTGTGTCGCCATCGGTCACACCTCTCTACTGGTGGGAGCAAGCCAGGACAGTTGTACATCTACTGCCACAACAACAACAACGGTACGCGATGCCACATTGTGGCGCGGATCTGCAGTCCTTGGAGACTCAGACTGCGAACAACAAGGCTAATGCAGGAAGTATAGGAAGACAGAGGCCAAAAAGACTCTGGAGCACCTTATCTGCTGCATCCCCGCTTTATGCGCATCAAATCTGAAACAGCCGATAGGGCACCTCAAAAGCTATTGGCCTTCTCCAAGCATACGCGCATACTCGACGACGAACGTGCATTGTACACCAGACGCATCCTCCGGTTCCACTAAGGATTATGTAGTCTATCTGTGATTCCCTCAAGGGTCAACCCGTGCAACCTATGCTTGCAGAACTGCGTAATAAATTCATTATTATTAAATACGCTTACAAAGCCATGAGATATTCGCTGACTTTTCATGCCTGAATTCAGTACTGAAAAATTCAAGACCAAGCGAACGAAAAAAAACTGCAATAGGGATTAAAGTACAATAGCTTATGCCCTTCGACATAGGAACAAATGTTTTCCAATCCCATCCTCTACTTTTAAATGCTTAATTTTGTTGAGAACTTTATTTACAGTGTTTTAGACTAATTCCAGAAGCTCCGAACATATTCAAAATTTTAATTTACGATTGTTGAGTATCTTAGTTTCTTAAAAATTTTTATGAACAAGCTGTTTTTCGTAAAAAAAAAGGGTTCAGAAATAGGCTCAGATAGATTGACCCAAATCGTACATTGAACAGCTGATGCATAAAGCAATGCCTAGGAATTCTCTCATGTAGATAGCTCTTAGCCAAGTGCTATTAATTTAGGCAGCTCCTGGGGGCAGCATCTTTTAAGAATCGACGTTTGACTTTCCCAAGCAAATTGACTCAAGTGCGCGCGCGCTTAAACAAATTAGAGCTGACGTCAGAGTTGAATAATAAGCAAATTATATCCAAGTGGTACGTTATTAAAGGGGTAGCAACTATTTTGATTATACAAATTCTATACAAGCATGCGACGTGCAAATATGAACGTATGGAGCATGCACCAACAACAAAAAAAAAAACAAAAAACATTTCGTATCAATTTTTAATGTCTCAATTTCGATTGGAAAAGAGGGACGTCATTGTTCTGTGCTTTATTGGGAGCTACTAGTAGCAAGTAGCGTAGTCAAATTACATGTTAAAATCGTAAAATTATTAGTTTTAGAATAAACGGAGCCAATTAAAACTAGCAGCAAATTAATACAAGCGTCGTGTATAATGCATTTGCTGACCAGGCGGCGGCTGTACTGAGCCCGAAGCGCCCGGTTGGCCAGGTAGCATGGACAATTGTTGTCGTGCCATTTGCTGCTCATGCGCGGCACCACCGCGGCCCGGCGCGTAGCCTTGCGTTATGCTGCCCGTGGCTTTGGGGTTCTGCAAGGAATACATGATTAATCAAAATAACTCCACTTAACTATGCAACAAATCTTACCGGCGCCGAATTACTGCTTATTTGTAGCACATTTGAATGCAGCGAGAGCTCGCCCAACAGCGGTTTGTATATTACACCCTCCGATAGTAAGTGCGGCGGAGGCGGCACATGACCCGAGGATTGCGCACCATCATGCTTTACCTCAATATGATAGCGGTCAGGTAATTTCTCCATTGTCACTTGTGGCTTGGACGTTTGCACGGTTAGACTATTGGCCTGTACAACCAGATCGGCTTGTGAAATAGGCGTTTGATCCACATTGATGTGCATTACCTGCATGGGCTGCGTTTTCTGATTTTGTGAATCGCCAGCCTTGCTTATAGTTGTGCCAGGTGCGCCCGGCAGCTCCACATGATAAGGCGGTCTTAGCGGCAGGCTGTAGTTATATATAGATTGTTGCGTGGTGGGCGGCGCTGCAGTGGTCTGATAGAATAGCGTGCCGGTGCCAGGATATTGCGCATTGGATTCTGTAAAGAGTATTAGACAGCAAGAACGTTTGATTTAAAGTAGGAACTTAGGAGAAAGGTGGCGTATGAGTGTGGTTTGAGTTGGTGGTGGGTTAACGACAAGTTCTTACTGTTCCATGAATTTCTAGCATAGTCCGCGGCACGACGGTAGTCATCGTGTTCTGAGAAACAATAGTAAATAAATAACGAAACGAAAATGGTTACATAAGTTGTGTGCCTGTGTTTTTGTTAGCGACTAAGGTGCGCAATCAAACTGATTTGGTTTTGAAGTCGATAAGAGATTACGCGTACTTGATATATAAAAATAAGAAATGCTAAATTTAGCAATAGACTGTGAAGTGGCTTACTTTGTGGTGCATAGCTGGTAGCGGCTTTGTAGTAGTTTTGATGCGGCGGTGAGGGACTGCGTCCGCGTTTTGTAGGCTGTGAGCTGTTAGGCGGCTGCAAGTAAAATAAGTACCATAAATTAAAGGTCAAACACGTGCCGTCATTAAACTACCTTTTGTAAAATAGGCAACTGGTGATGCATTCTTCCAGGCGGTAGAAAAACTTGCGCCGTAGCTACGCTGGCCGCCGCCTGCTGCATGGCCTGCTGCATTGCAAACAGTTCATTCTCCTTAATCTGCTTCTTGCGTGTCTCATCGTCATTGAGTACTTTCTTAAGCTGCACAACTAGCTGATGCTTTTGATTATGCAAATCTGTAAGTTGTTCATCTAGACGGGCAATTTGTTCACGTGTGTCCTCTAAGGCTAAAGTATTTTCGCGTTCACGTGCTTCGCGTTCTAGACGCAGACGCTGTTCTTCACACTGAGCCTCATACTCTACAAATAAAATGCCAGCGCTTATTAATATGTGGACGCACGTTTATAGGATGCAGTCGCACCTTCTTGCCTGCGTTTTTTGTCCTCTACAATGTAACCGCGTAGTGCTCCGCGTAATTTTTCGGCACGTTCTGCTTTGGCTGCTTGTACAGCTGCATTTGTCGAATTATTGTTCACCGCAGACGCTGGCGGCATCTTCGTATTATGGTCCTTTTTACTTATTTTGCCAATTTTTCAAGTTTGTATGGGAAAACGAGGCCAACCGTGATGGACGCGCACAATATAACAACTTGATGTATTTTTAAAACTATTAAAATTAAAAAATTATATAGCTCAGTTTCATTGTTTTTAGGTGAAAATAAAACATGCGCGTGTTTTTCAGCACTGCGCAATATGTTTTGATGGTGTTGTACAGCACTATGGTGGTGGTTAGTGAACAGAATGCCGCGCGCGTTTTGCAGCAGCATGAATGACAACGCGGCAGTTTTAAACTGTTTTTGTAATGTTTTTCCTGTTTTTGATATTTATAAGAAAAGTTCAACTTTTAAAAATACATATTTGCGAAGATATAAGTAATTACAACATATTTTTAAAGTAAGCAAATGTATTAAAAGGTTAAATAACTGCTAAAAGGCATAGACAGCTAAACGTTAATTAAAGATGTGTTTCTTTTACGAGAAGCAGCTTGCAAATAATTATTAGCTTAAGATAGTAGTTATAGTGTTTTGAGTTTTAAAATAAATGAAAAATTAAAATTACATCTTGGGGCGCATTTTTTCGCATAAACTTTGTTCAACTTCAAAACTGCAGTTACACCTATCGCAATTTACATTACAATCGATAAGTTTGCCTTTTAATTTATCGCCACAACATTATCGATATGATTTCAGCAAACAACAATCATTCGCTGTTTTGTGTTTTCCTACGTCGGTCTCGTTCGGTGTTGTTTGTTGAGCGCGGTGTGAAAAAAAGCTGAAAAATTATTTAAACATATAAAATAAATTACAAAATACAAGCATTTGCTCTTGTTTAAACAAATAAAGCAACAAATTGTCTTTAAGCGCGTTTTTTTATACCGCGTCTAGTGTGCAAACAATGCGCGTGTTGCGTTCAATAAAAATGTGTTCGATTGTTTGATTTATGAACCATAGTTTTATACACACAAAGTGCTTTAAATTAAAATAAAACTTGTGCCTCTCTAAATGTACTAAAAGCATTAAGTGCATTATTAGGAATTGGCATAAAATAAACAAAAGTCATAAAACAGCGGCTAAAAGAAGCAGCAGCAGCGGCTAAAACCTCATACCAATCGTATTCAGTGAAGCAGCGCAACATGGCGAGTGAGTAATACATAAATAAGTATATGTGTAACATAGGTACATAAACTCATACATACATATATATATATTTAGCAAAGAATTTCGTTAACTGAGCGCAACTGCTCCGTTTATCTGTTTACATGCTGCGGCATAATATAAACAAATGCAACTCGAGCGCAACGCTTCCTTCCAGACTACAATCGGTAGATGTCTAGATATGTACATATTTATTTATGTGTACATATGTGCAGTACAAAAGCATAGAATATGTTTATGAGCTGTTAATGCGTTAGCCAGGAAACTGAAGTTTGCGTAAGATATTGGGTATATTGGAAGCTGTACTAAGACGGCGCATCTTGGTTGCCATGTGTGAAAAATCAATACGAATACGCCGCTCAGTTTGACTCTTTCCAATCAACATAATTTGCAATATCAATAAGAGCTAAAAATGGGCATGGGAATTCGTGTTCGTCATGCTTCAAGGGATCGTAAATAAATCCATCCCAAACTCTTTCCATTAGCTTATTGCCAAAACCGCGGCATTTCCTTTCGTTCTATCAATACACTCATAATTTTATCTTTGGCCACAAAAACATTTGCCAGAGATCAATCGCTTACTTAGTTTGACCAACCACCTTTCGCGCTTATATCATAAAATCCAGCAAAAAGTCAACATCGACAACAACAACAACAACATGCTACATACATTAACAAATGAATTTTTCTTTGTGCCACACATGAGGTGCAAGTTCTACCGGCGCGCCGTCGACATCCCCTGTTGACACAACAACAGCATCAGCAACAGCAACAAACACGCACCACTTTACGTATATATATTGACGCCAACCCCATCCAGCAGCGCCCACCAACTGTGTGCCCAACGTAGCGCAACACCCGCCCTTAGTGCCGCAACACCCAGGAGCAGACGTCGCTTCTGCTCCCTGTCCCAAACCCAACACTTTAGATTTTAATTGGTCCTTTGTGTCTACGTTGTGTCGACGCTTCTTTGCTGCTTTTCGACACTTTTATATGTAGGAACTTGGTAGAGGCTTTGACTCCTGGATCTGCTGTTAGTGTTATTTCAACCCTATGCAACACTGAAAATGGTTACTGATAAGGCCTATCAGTTAACAAAACAGCCACCGTTAGACGCTGCTGGCCATTTTGACTCGCCTCCCTCACATTTGCTTTCTTTTTATGATTGTTAGTAATATTTTTTTTTTGGGGCTTTTCATTTATTTCACGCAGATTACTGGGATTAGCTCCCAGCTGCTTTGGTTAAACGAATTTATGTCTAAAGCTGTGACCATTTGCGTATTCCAAGTTGGGCTCATTTGCTCGAAGGCTTAATGGGTTACTTACAAAATGTGTGTTAAAGAAAGGGTATATTTGGTTATAGTTGATGTTGGCATCATTGAAAAAAATTTGCCTAATGTGTCTGATTTTTAGAAAAAGTTAGCTATAGATGTTTGACTATATTTCCGGCATTATTAATTCTATATATATTTGGTTAGGCTGCACCGTTTGACCCTTGGGGGTAGTCACGCATAGACTGCATTGTCCTTAGTGGATCGATCTATAGTAACTACCTATTAAAAGATTGCATCATGAATAGGGGCCGTATCCAAATTGCATGACCCAATTTTTTAAATTTTTGAGCCCCTTCCCCCCTCTGTGGCCAATTGCAGTACATGGGAAGACCCCTCCCCCCTTCATCGTGGTCACGTAGTCATTCATAAGTTCTACCAATTTAAAAAAAAAAATTTGATAAATTCGTAAATAAGTAAAAAAAGATCTATATGTCTGGAACCGAAATTTATTGACTAAGTGACATAAACACAGACTCCCCCTTGGTCGAGTGGTAATTTCAATAACCCCCTCCCCCTGAACGGATCACGTAATTTGGTTACTTCCCCATAAGTCGAAAAGTTTGATGTAATTCAAAACAGAGTCCATTTTAGAATTCTATCTAACTTTGGTAATTATTGTGTGTCACTCAAAACTCCCAAAAAATGAATACTGTTCTTCCGGATTTGCGCCATCGCCATACATACTTCTGCAGGAGGTCCAAATTTCATTCGCAGTGTAGTTCCCAACACTTGCGTAAAGTGTAAAGAGTAAAGCCCCCTCTCGTTACACGAAAACAACCCATTACAAATCCCCATCATACCCTTGCTTCTCTACGGCACTATTATTACCATTCGATAAGGCGATTTTAGGGGCTTTCGAGACCAAAATCCTCCGACGTATCTTTGGACCGATAAATATAGATGGGGACTACCATATTCGAATGAACCACGGAGCTGTATGAGCGACACTGATCTAGTTCGGCGCATACAATTATGTCATGTTGCACTAATGAATGATAATGCTCCAGCCAAAAAGGTATTCGAGCGGAGATCACTGGAAGGTCGAAGATGACAGGGACGCCGCTTCTGCGATGGGAAGATCAGGCTATGGAGGATCTTCGTGGCTTTTGGGATTGCCAATTGGTGCCAGTAAACATAGGACAGTAGCCGCTGGCGAATGATAATTTCCGCAGCCAAGACCGATAATCGGTTGTATTGGCCAAAATAGACGTAGTAGCAGTACTTAAAGGATGTTGTCATAGAATTCGCACCTGCTAAATTTACTGACTACATCTAGCAAGAACCGCTCTCCTTTCCTTAATTGCCCGCACAGCTTGTCTTATTGTTATTCGGAGATATTTCTAAAAATTTGTCCGCCGAATTCCTTTTAAAAATCTTGCGTAATCCTCTTTCGCGGATTCGGATTGCACTAAAAGTCTTAGAAAAGTATTTATTAAAGCATAAAGTTTGCGCCACCTTTCAGGCTTCGTTCAGTATTTTTCCAACACTAACTTATTAGCTTTAATTATCGACTAACTATCACGTCGACTCTCGTGCGAAGAATCTTTCCCTCAAAACCCCAATCGCAGGTAAAGTCAAGGCCTCTGCGTAGTATAAGACGACTGGAAGAATAAGTGTCCCATAAAGTATCAGTTGTGTCTAAGAGAAAGGTTTTTTTAATTTGCCCTCTCTTCCCATATCAGCATCGGTCAAGCAGCGATAAAGGCATTAGCCAAGATCACATCAAGGCTGATAAAAGAAGTGAGCACTTCACTAAACAAATTAGGAGCCAGAAACAAGCTTTCGAATAGGTGGGTTCCAGGACTTAACATTTGAAGATCACATCAAGGTTGGTCAATGAGGTGAGAGCTTCACTAAACAAATTAGGAGCCAGAGATAAGCTCACGATTAGATGGGTTCCAGGACCGCCTGGAAATGAGCTGTTCGATAAACTTATAAGAACAGGTTCAGCAACACCGCTAATCGGACCTGAACCGCTCTGTGGGATTGGTAACCATGTGGTACGGGACCTACTGAGAGTAGAGGAGGATAACAAATGACTGTTTCACTGGGCACAGATACCAGGGCTTAAACAGTCAATAACCCTCCTCTCTAACTACAACCGTAAGAGGTTCATAGTCATTATAACTCACGGTAAGAATACCGTGAGAATCCTGACGGGACATTGTAGGCTCCGAAGCCACTTAAGTAAAATTGGCATAGTGGATCGTGGACTATGTCGCTTCTGTACCATGAAGGAAGAAACTTCATTGCATTTGGTACTCACCGGTAAAATAAACAAGCTCCTGGGTATGTATGTTGTCCCACCGGAGATTGTTGTTACCCTAAGCCCAAATAAGATGCTAGAATACATGCAGGCCATACGACTTTTGTAAGAGCTTTGAGCCATGAAGGGGGTACAATAGGTCCACATGGGTGGCAGTACATTTTACACCCAGTAATAATAATAAAAATAATAAAGCATCTTTTGGCAAGAGTTGTTCTTCGCTAGATCTTCAGGCTGATGTTGTTACCGGGCGCAGCTATAGTTCTGAGGTATCAGTTGATTGGCAGTATTAAAAGTGTGCAGAAGTGCACGACAAAACACATGAACAACTCTAACAACAATGCAAAAGTGCCAGAGCAACAAAAATCAGCTGATTACAATTGGCATATGAAGTGCTTTGATATTGTAAATAAAAAATTTTTTTAACAAAAATGGCATATACTTAATCCTTAAAGTTTTGGATATTTCTCAGTATATAAAATATTTGCTGGCTTTCCACTGCAAAAAATTAAAGAAACAAATTTAAAAAAATAATCTTTGCATACTAGTGCTGATCGTTTATCGCTATTTAATTTTATATTACAAAATATGTACACATTGGCGGCAGTTATTTGCGGATTGTACAACACTGCTTAGTGATAGTCTGGATCGTGCTGAAATGCAAAATTTTATTAGTCTATGCTATGAATACCCTTATTAAAAATTTGTAGTACCCTTTTAGGCAGTGTATCGAATAGTCGTTAATTATATTCGTTGTAGTTATTTTTTATTGCTAATAAGATTTTTGGTTGCCCTTTAAATGCTGGGCACTTTGCTGCCAATTTCCTTTGGCCTCCTGCTTGTGCCCTTCACATTTTCCGCTCGTTTAATGGCCTTGGGAGCAGCATTTTAATTGAGTTTGGGCACAAAAATTAATTACAATTAACGCCCAAATGGCAGTAGCAAACCATTGTACTACATTTGTGAGGAGAGTGTTTATATATAAACTTTAAAGCATACTTATTGGATGAAAAACAGCTTGCAGCTGGGGACTTGATTTTTTAGTCAAATTGGTTAGAAAAATTAAACAAAATCTTTAAAATTTATATGTGTTTTTGTTTGTGTAAAGTTGCTAAAAGTTATTTTGAAAAAGTTGGCACCATTTGTATACCAGTTATTATTTTTGCTTATGCATGCTGCCTAAGGAGAAGAAAGCTTAAGTCGCGTCATGGGTCAGAGAAAACCATTTACCATGTGCTGCTTGGAGCTTGTTATACAGCAAGTTAGTCTGGGCCAATATGACGAAGCACTTGGACTGCTTAACGAAGGCTTAAGCAGCAGCAAAAATCACAAAGAGTGTCTGGGACTGCTGGAGCTGAAGAGCATTGTGGCGCGATTGCGCTTGCAGAGCGAGGAATCTGTGACGTATGGACCAACAACCAAGTCAAATGGACTACCACAAGCATTCACCCTGGCCATGCTGGATGTGGTGCAAAAAGTTTTGCGCTGTCAAAACTATTATGAAGTGCTGCGTGTTTCCAAACATGCCACGGACTCGGAGATAAAACGCGCTTACAAACGTTTAGCCTTGCGTCTACATCCGGATAAGAATCAAGCGCCTGGCGCAGAGCAGGCATTCCGGCGTATTAGTGAAGCGGCTGTTATGCTCTCGGATTGGCAAGCGCGCAGTGAGTACAATCATCGCATGGGTTTTACATGGGCGCAGGGCACGGGCGACACTCAAAGCCGTAGAAACAGCTCTGGCAGTGATGCTGTCGGCTTGTCCAACAGCAGTGAGGAGGAAGAGTTGGAGTTACCAGCTCGTCAGCCATATCAGCCGGCTAATCAACGTGTGCCACAGCGTAATACTCTACACCAAGCTGAGCAGCTGCTTATGGGCGTTGGAGCCACCCTCATATTTATGATCATTACGCTGTATTTTATGAATTCCGCGGCCAAGTATAGCTTTACGCAGAGCAGGTGAGTTTGGGAGTTGTAGCTGCTTAGAGAAGTCCGCTGATAACTTACTCCATCAAGCAGCACTTTTAGCGAGAAGCGTATAACCCAACATATTTCTGTGCCTTATTATGTAAGACCTGGATTTTTCAAGACTGGCTCGACAAAGGTCATGACAACTATGGAGAAGGAAATTGAAGATTTGTTTCTGGACGATGTCAAGCTAAAATGCATGCAGGAGCGCTTGCTGCGTGAGTAAAAGTATAAGTATAACATATACCCATGGTTAAACGATGCTCTTCCAGGCGATACCATGTTGCATCGAGCGCGTCTGATCAATAATCGCAAACTATACGAACAAGCCTTGATCATGTCTACGTCATCGTGTCTGACGCTCTCTCAATTGCGTGAGCAAATGAATTATAAGCCATTGATGCGGGAAGACGAGAAGTATGGCACCAGCACGTGATAGATCCTCAGGAGCAAATTGAATGTGATTTTAAGCTAGTATTTAGTGTGTACTATGTCCAACCAAATTTTGTGTAATACTTTGAAGCTGTCTAAAAAGATTATTTGAATTTTGGAAATTGTCTATAATTGAGGAAAGAATATAAATAAATTATTAATCGAAAAATTTTGTGAATTCATTTATTTGTATTAGTCCTGGCAGCAACATCGATGTTCTTTAATATTTTTCGATCGTCGATATTTTTATCACGATTTTCGATTATCGAACAGATTCCGCCAAGTTTGTAATTTAAGAAGTATTTTTAACTAAAATAGGGATCATTACTGCTAAGATTTTGAGCTACTGCATCCAAAGTCCAAAACCCTGATGTAAGGGTTCTTAGATAACCACTAATAATCCTCATTTTATATATTATCCTTTGATTTGTAAATATATTGTAATATATATTTGAAGCTTTTGGTTGTTTTTCTATCAATAATATAAAAGATAAAAAGGACATCAACTTTGAAATCTACAATCTAAACTTTGAAAAACTGGCCACCAAAAAGGTACGATGTTTAGATCATTGATGTTTTTTATTTAAAAATAATCGATATTTGCCAACAACGATGTTTTTCCAGCACTCATTTGAATGCTTAGATTATTTATCGAATAAATTACCGACATGCAGGGATACACGATATCGACCCGATATTTTGAATGTTGAGAATATCGAAGTCGATACTGAATATTCGCTACCGATATTTTGGCTCTCGATTAATCATCGATCCAATACCAATTTGCTTAGTATTGGTATCGAGTAAAATTTCGTTTAACATTTTGCGCTTGCAATTTATTTTTCCAAAAGTCACTTTAAGGTAGTTGATTGTCCTGCGATATTTTGGTCTGGTTTGGCATCGAAAGAATCACCTTCTGAAAATCTGAAAGTGGAATTTTAACTCATTATTCAGTTACTGTCCTGCGCAACTCCTGCACTTTCTAAAATTGGTAGCATGATGGAACACGTTCCCCATCCTGTTTTCAATGGGATTCAAGTCCAGCGACCACGACTGGTCTTTGAGTCACGGATCGGAGCATTATCTTATGAACATTAGAAAATTTTAGTTTCTTTGTCGTGCAAGCGCCTCCATTTTGTTTAATTCTTCTTTAAAAAAGTAAAAAATTAACATCGATTTCTTTTTGGGAGAATCGGTTCCGTATCGAATTTTTTTTGAATACTCAATACTTTGATTCGATTTTTCTGCTATCCTTGAATGTCAGTGGAGCATATGGACTCGACCACCCTCTTATAACGAACTCTATTGCGAGATGCTCGGCTGATGTCGTACCAAGAGTAATTTGCTGCCTGCAGTTCCGCGTCAATCGACTTTCTCCACGTCCTAGCGAGTGCACCAACACGTCGACCTCTGTCTTGAGGATTCCACCGCATCGCTTTCCGAGCAATGTTATCGTTTCGCCTTCGGAGCATCCCTAGTTTAGATTATTTTTTAATTATTGTACAATGCTGGCTTGTCGTTTTAACAATGTTATCGGTAACTCAATCGAATTCCTTTTCAGCCACAAATGATGTCACAAAAATCCCGCAACTTTTTTGTATTCGTTGTACTGAAACTTAGCCAAAATCTTTGCTGATTCCTACATCTTTATTATATTAAAAAATATTTGTAAAAAACTAAATAAAATCCAGTTTTCACTATTCACTTGCAATTAGTCTGGCACAGTTTTATTTCAAAAGCTACTCATTTGGAAGAAAAAAAACTAATCATAATCAAGCCAAAACTTTTGAATTCAAAATAACAAACAAATTGTCAGGCAGTCATGTACTCCCACCCAAAGTCAACCTACATAACTTGGTGCACAATTGTACAAAATTTAGTGACTCGAATAATGGAAACAGAATGTCAAAAACCTACTCCTGCTGCCACTAGTATTCAGTGAATGTGGGTTTTGCGAGGGCAGGCTGAAGAGTATTTAATATAAATAAAAAAATATGATACTAGCCAGATTGTGGTTTTATTTTTTGCTGAAAGTGCTCTTACTAAAGTTTTAGATAGCTGTACCACTCTACAGAAGATTTCTTCTGAAGATTTGCCACCGAAGTAGGCCAAGACAGTTCTGTCTGCTTTTATAGTGGTAGATATGGTTTCTTAAGCTGCGTCTAGCAAAATTTATATGTATTACATAGTGCGTAGCGTTATAATCATCGAAAAATATTCGGATTTATTCTGAAGAAGAATTGGAAACCGCTGAAACGGTTCTTCTGCTCATACCTGATCTTAAGCAGAAGAATTATAAATGAACTAGGCTATTACAGTCTAGAAAACCAATCACAGCTTTCTGGTTGTTTACTCAAATAGATGTCCGAAAACGTTGAAGATTTCCAAAGATCCTGAGCTGTCACGGCGGCACGAATCTTCTAAGCTTTCCCTTAAGCAAAAAAGCTTCGCACTTGGCAAAGGAAAATTTTTCTTTCTCCAGACAAATATGAATTCAGTCGCCGTGGCAAAATTGTATGACGCGATCTAGTTATTGGCTCCATATTTACTATATTCTGTAGATTAGTTTTCGTTGACTTATCTGTTTGCAAATGATTTGGTGGAAACATACTTGCCCAACCACTAAATTTAGAAGATTTCTTCCTCGAGGCCATTATCTGTATCAAAACATGCAAAAATATCCATTATACGAAATGGTGAACTGTAAAACGAAAGGAACATTAACTAATCATAGTTATTTGGAAGGGATACACAAAAATTTAAGGGCCGCGGGATATGGCAATAAAAGATAATGTTAAGGATACGTTGGTTAAATTATATGGTGGTCTGTCTTGCGAATGGCTATTTTAAAAACGATCAAGTTGATCATACTTTTTGGAAAGCATACAAAGGTTCGTTGAAACAACCAAATTTAAGGTCGGTCTATTGGTGAAATATTTCTCCAAAGAGAACTTGAGTCAAAAGTAATTTCCATATTTTTTTTGTTTCTATTGACTATTTTAAGAATCTCAAAAAATCATACTTACTGGTAGGCCTCGAAATCCGGCCATTCGGTTAAGTATATTGCTCTAAAAGAAGATTGGTTGTCTGCCAAACGAGTTCAAAGGACCTTAACAAATCATATCTTTTCGAAGACACAAAAAAAATGTTTTTTTTTTCGCATGGGTTCTACGCAAAGAGGGCACTGAGACCAGAAGCTCTTTTGTTACCCATACATTATTGCGAACGACTTTCCCCTTTCAGTATGAGTAACAGTAGGTCTTTTGTTGGTATTGATCTAAGATGAAAGGGACTAATCCGTTCCTTACCCATGTGGCAGTCACAGAAAATATGTCTGGTGGTTTTATAGTCCTCGAGACAGAGTCTGCACTCTGATAGGCCAATTTACTGTAGTTGTTATCTAACAGATGGTGTCCAGACAGGTATCTACTAAGAATTTTAAGTACTCTCTTCAAAGACCTCTGTTTAATAAGCGCTTTTGTTTGTCACAGTAAGGAGAACCAGTATCTCCTATGTTCTTCTGCAGCCCGTTTGTTAACAATGACCGAAATACCATAGAATGGCGCAGGAGCTGTAGTCAGGGTGGAGACACCCTGTTGTGCTAGATCATCAGCGTTCGTTTTACCATCCACTCCTGAATGTTCAGCTACCCAACATAGAACTTCTCTTTTCCGGGAGGACATGAGTTGGAGTTAATTGTGACATGCTTTAACCATCCTGGAGGAGATGCTCCACGATGATAATGCCCTGATTGCAGCTTGGCTATCTGAAGAAATGTAGATGTTTGCTTCTCTAGTTCCCTTGTGAAGGATACTGTGGGCGCAGATCTCTATGGTATGAATCTCTGCGTGAAAGACGCTGGGCTAGATTCCCATTTGTAGAAGAGACTCTGGTATTGGGTCCAATGACTTCAACACCTATACCCTTTAGATTAGGAGGCATCCGTGAATCATTGTTGCCACTGGAGGTTTCCACAGGGACTGCCTTCAGCCCATGTCCCTCGACTAGGTAGAAGAGTTGTAGTTACCAATAAAAAGTAGATGGAGCAAAATGTTTCCTTCCTCGCTAGACCAACTACTTTTAAACCAAACCTCGTATGTAAAGGCAATTGCCCTACAATTCCAACCGAATGGAAAATGCCAAAACTGCTGCCTTATCGCGTAAGCCTAACAAAAGCTAACCAAGTTGGTAGGAAAATGGGCGCACATGGTGCATAAAGAAAGGCATACTCTGAATACCAACGAGTACCAGTTACCAGAAAATCCAAATAAACATTGAGAAACTTACTCAGACACATACAAAACTGGCAAAGTTTTGTATATAAGTTTATATATGTATGTATATGCTATATAACATAATATAAATGGAGACAGCCGACGCATAAAAAGCGGTCGATATGGCAAAGCAGCCTCATCATAGCAGCAGTTGCACATTCATGGAATGGTTTTTATATCAAATACAAACACACATACTCGGACACATATGTATTTACATATGTTATATAGAGAACGTGCCTCTGACCATGTGTAAAAAAAAGGAGTATGTACTTACACATATACTTAACTGCTACCAAGCGGAAGTGCTGCCTGCACCTGCAACGTCTGTCAATCATGTACATATGTATTGTAGTTGTACATACTTATATACATATATGTTGCAACGCCACCCTGCTGCTGCTGGCACCTGTGCCACAACTGCATTCACCAGCTAGCTACAAATGCAACAATTTCTCTAAAGTTATACAGGGTAACATTCTATATACTTGGTAACTACCAGCTGTCTGGGGTCTATACGTCAGGGTTGGTCTGCTTGTTATTATTATTGTATTTGTTTATATGCCAAATCGTTAAAGCTCTATAGATGTTTTTGTTCCACAAGTTTCAGCCATTCATATTCATGCATCATTCTATTATGGACGGGTTTTTCTATAGTTACATTTATATAGGATGCACTGTAAAAAAAATGATGAGTTGTTTAAGTTTTTAAAGCAGTATGTAATGTGCGTAAGTAATACAAACCACTATTTGAAATCCCTATACCAATTCCAGGGCATTGGTAGCGATTCTTCCTTACAGTATCGTATGTTTAAGATGACTCACAGCCCTCTAAAACGCTCCTCCTGCTCCAATAATCGTCATCATATTTGTCTGTAAAGAACTATTTTAGTTTGGTTGACAGAAAGAGCTTAAAGATGACATTCTTCACCAGATTAAGTATTTTTGTAGAATAAAAGAGTATTTAAGTTTCGGTTCGATAGGCCTTACAGCTTATAGTGTAACTTAATGCTTTTTTCATGTGCTTCTCGCTTCATTGCTGGCTGTGTGCTGCTCCGCTAATGCAATTCAGCTCGAACCCAAACTACCAATCATTGGAAGGACTTAGCAACCCCCCTAGCAAGGACTCAAGTGTTTTGCTTTTTGTTGCTGTTTTCGCTCACTTGACACTGCCCCGACTGCCTGTTACTGTTGCCGGGATGCTAGCCAACTGTCGCAACTTTACTCTGCTCCCTTCTGTCCTGGAATTTACACTTGGCCCTTGGGTGAACAAAAGCTTATCAGAATACCATTAGAAGGAGTCTGCTGCTGTGGGTTTGTTTTTGTTTGCATTTTGTTTTGCCATCGCATTTGTGCTCCAGGTTTTATTCAAATTAACTGCCGTTTGCTTTTGGTACGTGTCCTGTGTGGGTCGGCGGGATATATCCTTGCGCTGTTGTTTATTCCTGTATACCGGGCTTTGTGCAAAAGAGCATTTAATGTAGCGCGCATTTACTTTCATACATAATTTTGTATCTTTTTCGTACCCAGAATGCAAATGGGTTGACAATTTAAAAACACATAAAAAAAAAAATAAAACTTTTGCACAAGGGCGCATAGATTGAATTTTGTGCAGGATGATGACTTGCCGGCAGCACGGAAACCAATAACTTAAATTGGCAATAATAAATTGCCAAGAGTATTGTAATATAGTGGCTATTTGGTGCTGATGGAATTTGGCTAAAATTGGGCAGCAAAGTTTGGATGCCCTTACAATGTAATGAAAATAATGGCAGCTTAATAAAACGATTACTGCTTGCTTAGAAAAACCAGTGTTGATCAAAGTTATCGATTGCAATACGTGCGTGATATATCGTGATGCACGTATGCGCATTTATCGGCTAATTAACAGCTGATTTATTTATAATTAAATTACTTTGACCTGAAAAGGATTTTACTGGGAAGGATTTTGATGCACAACAGAAACCAATACAATTTGAATTTTCAGCACATTAAAAAAATCAAGATCATTACCCAATCCTGCAAATACAAAAGGATCAATTGCGGATTTAAAAAAATATTAACTAGGCTTATTAGGACAAATAAATTTAATATGAATATATTAGAAACATGTTCCAAACTAAAGCTACCTGACAAACTTTATGACAAATTACATGGAACCTCTTTGTATAAGCGTATACAAACAAAATAGAAACCCATTAGAGCATTGCGTGGCAAGACGCGATTGTGGTGTCCATTCGTCTATTCCTATTTATGGCTTGCGTGTCTTTTTATAAAAGCATAAGCCTTAATAATAGTGCCTTGGCAACAATAGATGCTAACATACATTTAACGACCTCCCCTCTCCCTCTCCATTTTAGCCGAAATGGACGAGCTCATTGAGCGTTTAAAGACCACCAGCGTTAGCCCGGACAATACCACCACCTTGTTATGCGAGATTTCAGCCACCAAAGATCCCAAGCTCTTTGATAAGCACGAGCTGGCTGAGTGTTTTTTGCGTTTGACCAAGTCGGAAAATACAAATGTTTGCAAAGAAGCAGCCAAATGCATAGCAGAGATTACAAAATCCGAGGTGCAGCGCAAGAAGTTTACCAAGCGCGACATTATAGCGGCCTTTTTAGATTGCCTGCGTCAAGTGCCAATGGAAGATGGCAGCATGGAGCTGCCCATACAGATTTGCCGTGCTCTGGGCAATATTTGTTACCTGAACGATGAAGCGCGTGACCTTATACTAGAGCTGGAGGGCGATACAGTGCTGCTGCAGCTGCTGGATATTGCCGAAATTAAGGATACCGGCAATGCGCCGCAGTTTATTAAAGTGCGTGGTGGACTTTTATCCAATTATTTGCTAGGCGGTGAGGGTTTGGCCAAGCGTGCCATGGATCTGGGCATAATGCAGCGTCTGCAGCGCATAATCAGCACAGGCGCAGCTGATGTGGAGAGTCATGAGGATTTATTGCTGAATACGCTGCCATTGCTAAGCATACTCACTGAGAATGTGGCGGATTTGAATTTTGACTCACAGCTAAACATACAGCTATCGCGTATATTGGCGGCTTCCACAAATCCCGATCTGGCCGAAATGTGCCTGGAGCTGCTGCACTATCAGGCAGAAAGCGATGAGGTTAAGCTGCTGCTGGCCAAAGATGGTCTTTGTGAGACTATCTACAATTTGCTGGAAAAGTATAAGAAACTGGCCAGCACCAGCGAGGCCAGAGCGCTCATGAAGCTGGCCTGCGAACTGATAGTGTTGATACTAACGGGCGGTAAGTGTGGGGGTATTAAAGGTGTTACAGATATGTCTAAATTTATATAAACTTGCAGATGATTCTATGCATTATTTATACACCACACCGCTGCTGAAAAACATGGAGGATTGGCTGGACTCTACGGATATAGACTTGCTGACCACGGGCGTTTTGGCTTTGGGCAATTTTGCACGCACCGACAGCCATTGCATTTATTTTGTGGAGCAGCAAACTATGAATAAGCTGCTGGAAGTGCTGGCCAAGAATAATGGCGTTAAGGATGATGTGCGTTTGCAGCATGCGCTGCTAAGTGCGCTGCGCAATTTGGTAATACCCAAGCCCAATAAGAATGCGGTTATACAGGCTGGCCTTGTGCAAACTATATTGCCCATGTTGGAAATACATCAACCGCCGGTTGTATTCAAGCTGTTGGGCACGCTGCGCATGACTGTAGATGGTCAGGGTAAGTAACAGCAGCCAAATACTAAAACAATGTTACTAATAGTTTTTATTTTTAGAAAAACTTGCGCTGGAGCTGCTTAGAAACAAGACACTCATTGAGCAGCTGGTGCACTGGAGCAAATCTTCCGACTATGCCGGCGTTACTGGCGAATCGCTGCGCCTCATGGCCTGGTTAATCAAGCATGCCTATCTTAACAAGATTGCCTATGCACTGCCGCGTAAAGGCGATGCGCCCGCCGAACAAATAGCTGATAAGATACCGCTCAGCCAGGACTATGATCGCAGCAGTCTAAGCGCCTTTCTGGCCAATGAAGGCACTGTCGAGGCCATGGTCAGCATGCTGACGGCACAGCATTTGGTCATGCAAAACGAGGCGCTTATTGCCTTGTGCATATTGTCTGTGGTTTATTTGTCGCCGCAAAACGAGGCGGCCATTGCTTTGTCACAGCAGCTACAAGATGAGCTGATCAAATGTGAGGTGGGCAAAAAGCTGGCGGAACTAATAAGCAAGTCATCGGATACCATGACTAAGGAAATTGTGGAAAATCTACAAAATTGTGTGAATTTGTTAAAAACCTCCGATAAACTAGTAGCTCACTTGGAGCAGCATAATATAAACGAGCTGTTAAAATCCATACCCATTTTGACCGAGTATTGCACTTTGTAAGATTAGAGAGTAGCTGCTGGTTTGTACATGTTTCAATTTATGTGCGAGTTTTTGGCTTGCTAAAAAATTATTAGTCAGTTTAAGTGAAAAA
This sequence comes from Chymomyza amoena, assembly GCA_037043745.1. Taxonomy (NCBI): domain Eukaryota; kingdom Metazoa; phylum Arthropoda; class Insecta; order Diptera; family Drosophilidae; genus Chymomyza; species Chymomyza amoena. The sequence continues at coordinate 120,901 of JBAMAX010001793.1, forward strand.
AGTTTTCCAGTTGATTTACGCACGGGCTGGCCAGTAGTCAAACTGTGGGCTGGCCACCAATTTATTTAAACATAAGCTTAAAGAAACACAAATAATGCTGCACATAACATATTTTTAAAACATTAATTTTAAGCAAAAAGAAATGCGCAAAAGTTTTGTGTTTATTAAATGTAGTTTTCACCCTAGAGCAACGATTCGATTTAGACTTGAATGTAGTTTTGTAAGTTTAAATAAAAGTAAAAATTTAGCAGCACACGAAAACACACACAACAAACAGACCCCAACAATACACAACATTACAAATATAGAGAGTATTTTTTAGACGCAAGCGTATTTTTACTGCATTTATTATAAAAAAACGTATAAATATTTAAAGATATACGTAGTTTAGTATTAACTCTTTTCTGTTAAAGTTTTAAGAGCACAATAAAAACAAATCGTGGTGATATCGATAAATATTATATGAATGCTGTAGTGTATATCGGCGCATTCATTAAAGTACGCCAATTAAGTACTTAAATTTACTTTTTGAAATTTAAACAATAATTATGCTGGCACTTACCAAAAAGAAAAAAAAAGGAAAATACCCAATATGTTCAGGCACAAGTTGATTAAGTACATTTTGACAAACAGCATTTAAACTACAATTTTTAATTCAATTAATTAGTTGAAACATATTTAACAAATCACTTTTTAACAAATAAAACAACAAAAAGGCAACTCTGTAACAATCAGCTAAAACATAAACTGATATATAAAGCAAATAGCTAAATCTTTAAAGAAATTTTGAACTAAAGCATTTTAAAAGTTTTAAAAATAAAGCAACAATTTAATAACAACAAATAGTGGTCACCCAACAAGAATACTCTAAAGCAACTTAAAACACAATGTAAATTATTGTATAGTTATAATTCAAATACAATTTGAGATCATTTATCTTTAAATATATTTACAATTTAACTAACAAAGTTGTTTGTGTGTTTGGATTTTTTAAATGAGCGCGCATTTTGCAAGCATTGTGCAACACTAAAGTCCACAGCGCTGCCAGACTGTGCAAATTTGCTGTTGCTATAGCTGTCTCTTTTTAACGCACTCTTCTAACAAGCTATATTTTATTACTAGCATTTTATAAGCAAGTTGCAACATTCGCAGTTTAATTTTTGTTGTGCTGCAAATGAACGCCTTAATTACTTAAATTTTTATATGGCTGCTTAATTAAATAAAATATTTAATTGCATCTGCAAACAAACAACATTCCAATAAAATTACTATATTAAGAATTTACGACATATCGAAACGAAAGCGAACGTTGCCTGAATTCCTGTGCATAGCGTGACGATTGGTAATTAATTTATATATATTACAATATACAATAAATTTTGAATATCTAACAGCTGTGCGTTTATATATATGTGCAAGGGTAAGGCTGTATATAGCATAAAATCAGCAAAACGACGATGACTTTTAATATTATGGCCAAGAGTTTGTGCGCCACGATTTGGAATCACCAAATTCGTATGGCGATAGTTGCTGCACGCTGGATAAAGATGGCACAGTGGATGTAAGCTGAGCTCTGCATATTGTACACCATATCATGGACCAACAAACGCTAAAACAAAGCGATTGTGCCCTCCACAGCCGACATAAAAAAGTAACTCGTAATCATAGCATATAAGGCGCCAATATTGGTACCCAATCTCTGGATTAGCACCACGCGTATGCGCCCTCAAAAGCCATACTTGGATTTTGAATTGCCAACAGTATCTACAAGCTGTGGCTCATAATATTACTTCGTTAGAGGTTTCTTGACAAGATTTGAATGTCTAGACTAGCAAAAAACTTGCAGCTTTAACCTTATCTCATAAATTTTTTTTCTTTTTCAGGTACGCACGTTTATCGACAACATTTAAATGCCCATTCTAGGCCAACCACATGAAAACCTGCCTAATCAAACGCTTCAGCCATTACCAATAATGGCCTAGATAAGACTGCGCATTGTTTGATAAGGTTACACAATTTATTGCTCAACTGCCCAACAACAAACTTAATTGCTGTAGCGTCATGAGGCTGCTCTACCTGGTGCTAACTCTACTCACCATATTCTATTTTACAATCAAATGCTGCTTGGGCTACTGGAAGCGTCGCGGCATTCTACACGAAAAACCCAAATTTCTATGGGGTAACATCATAGGTTTTGCTCTGGGCAAAAAGCACATACAGCAGATACTGCTGGAGCTGTATGTGAGCTACAAAGGACGCGCACCTTTTATAGGCTTCTACGCCAGCATTAAACCTTTTATTTTTGTGCTGGATTTGGATTTGGTGCGTCACATACTGGTCACTGACGCAGGCTACTTTACCTCACGCGGTCTGTACAACAATGTCGAAGCAGAGCCGCTTTCAGGCAATCTCTTCCAGCTGGATGGGCACAGCTGGCGTTATTTGCATGCACAAAGCAGCAGCGTCTTGACCGCGTTTAATATGCAAAAATTGCTGCCACAGCTGCTGGAGGTAGCCGTCAGATATCAAGAGACATTTGTGGGCCAGTTTAATAGTACGAAGGATGCACGGCAGTTGGTTAATATAAGCCAGCTGGTGGATGGATACAACATGCATGTTGTAAGCTCACTTGTAATAGGCTTAAACGAAGATGTGCCCATCGAGTTGGCCAACATGACGCGCACTTATTGGAACAATTTTAGTTTATGGAAAGCATATTTGGTTTTGGAGTTTCCAATGCTGGCCAGACTGCTGCAACAAAAGAGCTATGCGGAGGAGGCAATGGCGTATTTTGAGAAGCTTATGCTGAAACAACTGGAGCAACAGCATCGCTTGAAGCGTCACAACGAGCAGCAGTTGGACAACTTTCTGAGTCTTTATATAGACGCGGAGCAGCCCTTAAACGATTTGCAGATTGCAGCGCAGTGCTTTGGTTTTATTTTAGCAGGGCTAGTGCCGCTAAATGCTACGCTAAGTTTTTGCCTGTTCGAGCTAGCGCTGCAGCCAATACTGCAACAGAAGGTCAGAAATGAGATACAGGAAGTGCTCAAGCGGCACAATGGAAAACTTACGCCCGAGGCACTAAACGAGTTAAAGTATACCAAGCTGGTAATAAAAGGTAGGTTTTTTTGATGACAATAAGAACTCAACTAACTGGTATCTTTGTTGCACAGAAACTTTGCGGCTGCACACGCCTTATCCTTTTTTGCTGAGACGCGCCACCAAAAGCTTTGAAATACCCAAGTCGGTGTTTATGATTGCACGCGGCAATAATATTATAATACCAACAGCTGCTATACACCTTGATCCAGTTTTCTACGACGAGCCGCTAGAATTTAATCCTTCACGTTTTGAGAACGACAAACGAACTCGACCCCGACCAGACATGGCATATTTGCCTTTTGGTGCTGGTCTACGTGGCTGTATTGCACAGCAGTTTGCCGAAGCACAATTGCTGGTGGGTTTGGTTACGCTATTGCAGCCATATCGCTATGAACCCCATCTTCCCCTGCAGTATGACAACAGTAGGCTATTGTTGATGCCAAAAAATGATATACACTTAAAGGCTGTACGTATGCCGAGCGGCGAAGAATATACAAATCGTTTAAGTTGTTAAATTTTTATGTAATGATTGTTTAAGTGTAAAGTTAAATCTTAATAAGCCTGTGGTTAATGTGATAAATAGACTTGACAAGTGGTATATACATAATATATAAGACACAAAACAATAGCCTTAAAACGCATTCAATGTTCAATAAAAATAGTTATGTTAACATGCCTGATAAGTAATGAAATAAGCTCGGAACTTTTCTTAGTTTCTTAACCTACACATAGGTTTTCTGGGCACATATTTGACAAACCCAGCCAACAACGCCTCGCCTCGAACAATCAGATTTAATTTTGAGCACTTTGTCAAGTTTTTGTTTTTCAGTCAGAAATTAAGTTGTAAATACAATTTAGACAATACTTTACCGCCTTTCCTTGTATAATTAACAGAAGAATATAAAAGTAATATAATAATGAAAATAATTCTAAAAGTTGGATAATATACATATAAAATACGAGCTGTGTTCAAAAAGTATCGCGAATCTTGAATTTTCGCGGATTATGTATATTCAAATTTAGATTTTTTTTGTGGCGTTATGTTGGTACTCATTTCTCTCACTTATGCCGACAAGCTCGGCCATTTTGAATGTTCACTTAATTGTTAACAGCTGCTTTGCTTGAACGTGTTTTGGTTCGTCTTCGATTTTTACCTATTCAAAAAAAATTTATCAAAGAACCTGTATCAAATTTTGTGTAAAAAACGAAAATGAGTGACCGGATGCATTGCGAATGTTGACTGTGGCATACGAAGAAGCTATCTTGGAGCGAAGCAACGTTTATCGATGGTACAAAATCTTCTCAGAAGGCCGAGAAGATAGTGAACGACGAAGAGCGATCGTTCCATTCGATTTTTATCAATGATTTGGGCATGAGACGGGTCGCCGCGAAATTCGTGCCAAAATTGCTCAATTTCGACCAAAAACAGTATCGCATGATCATTGCTAATGAGATGTTGGACTCTATCCGCGACGATCCAAATTTGCTCCAGAGGGTCATAACTGGTGACGAACCGTGGGTTTATGGATATGACGTGGAAACCAAAGCTCAATCATCTTAATGGAAGCTGCCGCACGAACCAAGACCGAAAAAAGCGCGCCAAGTTCGGTCGAATGTGAAAGTTTTGCTTACAGTTTTCTTCGATTGCAGGGGCGTGGTGCATCGTGAGTTCTTGCCATAGGGTAGAACGGTCAATAAGGAATATTACCGGCAAGTTATGCGCAATTTGCGCGAAGCAATCCGCCAGAAACGCCCGGATTTGTGGAAGAACAAAAATTGGCTTTTGCACCACGATAACGCCCCTGCTCACACATCGTTGCTTGTGCGCGTAAAACTTTTTGGCCAAAAACGACAAACTAATGATGCCGCCGCCTCCGTATTCCCCAGATCTGGCCCCCTGTGACTTTTTCTTGTTCCCCAAACTGAAGAGGCCCATCAAAGAACGACGCTACGCTACGCTTGACGGAGATAAAGACGGCATCGAAGGAGGAGATGAACAAGATAAAAAAAAAATGATTTTTTGAAGTCATCATCATCATCAATTCCTTTATCTCCGGTTGGAGCATAGGGCCTCAATAAAGCACTTCCACCTGGTTCGACTTTTGGCTAGCAATTTTAGCTCGTTCCATGATTTCCGCATTCATCGACCTCTGTTTGTAGCGACCTCCTCCATGATGTCTTAGGGCAACACCTTTTGCGGCTTCCTTGGGGAGTCCAATCAAGATCTTGACGGCAAACTTCCTTCGCATCCTTCCACAGTGTGTGGCCAATCCATCTCCATTTCCTTAGCTTGATAGTGTTGGCCATTTTTTGAAGTGCTTCGTAGATTTGAAAAACCGTTGGCACAAGTTTAAATTATCTCATGGGGATTACTTTGAAGAGAACAAAATAGATATTCATGAATAAATAAATAACTTTTGAAAAAACACAAAATACTTTTTGAACACACCTCGTATACTATTTCTCATGGTAAAAGTAGACAAAATATTTAAAACACAAGCAACAAGAAAATATTTTAAGAATACAAACAACAAACAAAGCTTAAACAAAACAACATTTTCTTTTATGTGCACTAAATAAAATAAACGCTTATCAAACGTTGAATTCAATTTAAAAAAACAAAGAAACGATGTTTATTTTAAATGCGCGCTAGTTGTTTATTAAAAAAAAAAATGTGTACACACTGATTGCTTAAAGGATTGTTGGCAACTACATGTAGAAAGTTGAGCGATAAAACTTAAAATCAAAGATAAGTATACTTATCAAATTAAAATAAATCTAATTTTGTGCACTATATAAAACAAACGCTTATCAAACGTTTAAAAAACAAAGACGCGATCTCTATTTTAAATGCGCGCTAGTTGTATATTAAAAACAAATGTGTACACATTGATTGCTTAATTATTTGTTGCAACTACAAGTAAAAAGCTGAGCAATAGACTTAAAAGCAAAGATAAGTATATTTATTAAATTAAAACAAAAGTAAAAGTGCTTTTTATTAACAAATTGAGCTAATAACAATAAAAATTTAATTTAAATTCAATACATTTCAGTGTTGCTGTGGCAAACATCGCTTAAACAATACTTAGACACATCGATATTTTCGCTGCCACCACTAATAAGAACGACAGCCTATCGAAAGGGCAAAAAAGAAAAACAGCACAAAACAAATCGGTACGCGGAACGACACAGACGACGGATAGTGCATTTCAGTTTGTATTTTTTTCTTTAAGATGTTTGTGTTCAAGCGCAGCGCAGCAAATTGATTTGCATAAGAGAAAAAAAGCTAACAAATCAAAGCGAAAATGCAAGCGAATTGTTGGCAAAACGAAATTGATGTTTAATAAGCGACAAATCAAACGAGCAAAATAACAGTTAAATGCGAACGAACGGCGGCGTCGGCAAAACCGCTTAACTGTTGTTTAGGCAATGTGAAAAATATAAAATCAAAAGTGTGTGCAGCAAAAGTGTTAAAAATAATAATAAAATATTAAAAAAAAGAACTGCAAACCAAAATTTGTTTAAGCGTATAATAAAAAGGCAAACAAAAATTTAAGCGTCGTCTGTCTGCTGCAAGACGAGAGTAGTGTGTGTGTACATGTGAGCGCTGTATGCCTGAGTGTGTGTGCGTGAGTGTGTTTGTGTGGTGTCTACAATAAAAACAACAACACAGGCGCATAGCAGTTGTGTTCGTGTGTGCGTGTACTTGTGCCGTTCACAAGGATCAACGAAAAGTTGGCGTCGCCGTCAGGGTAGTTTGAACAGCAACAACAACAACGATAACAACCAACAACAACAGCCACGGGGAGGGCAGAGCAAAACCATTGCCTAGAGAGCAATTCTTTTTGTGCGCTTTTGCCGCCTGGAATGCAACAACAACAACTACAAGAACAAACCGACCACGACCGCGACGAGCAGAATTAGTGCATACACATAGAGCAGCCAGCGGAGTAAGAGCAGGAAACGCTTAATTGTTTGCATCGTCGTCTCCAAAAAATAAAAGCAAACAAACGAGTGCATTTTATGCTGCTGCTTCTTCTTATTTTACTTCGTTCCGCTTCCACACCGACCAACCGCTTTCTCACTCCCACGCTCTACGCTGGCGCCGCATCTGACGAGTGCTTTACCGTTTGAAGAAAGTGCATTGTAAGTATCCTTCAAGTGTGCTTTTCTTTCCCCCTTTTATCTTCATTTGCTCTTTGTTATTATTCTTGTTGTTGTCTCAGCAGCAGCAGTCAATGAGCTTTGAAGGGGCTGCTCGTTAATGTGTTTGTGTGCGTGCGACTTGGCCCCCTTCCTTGATTGAAGTGCGCTAATTATGAAAATGATTTGAAAGATTTAATTAGTTGGCCTCGGTCTGAGGTTTTAATCAAGTTTTTTTAAATGACAATTGTGCTGCGCTTAATCCTTTAAGTCCCTGCGCGTGCTTTAGCGAGCAACAACAGCAACAACATTGACAGCAGACAGTGCTGCAAAAAAGTTTAGATACAGCGTCATTTTTACAGAGGCGGTTAAACCGTCATACGCAGCTCTATTCAGCAGGTGTATAGAAATATTTATAGCATGTGTGCCTATATAGCATTTATTTTTGGTTAGGGGTGTCCTGTGCAGGGTTGCTGTTTCAGCATAGACCTTGCTCAACGCAAGGGTTAGCTGCGAATTGAAAATTTTCAATTTGGCATCAAAATTGGAGTTGAAAAATAATAAGCTTGCCCAACGACTATAAATTTATTACTATTTATTACTTTTTATTTTTAAAATTTATGTTGCTCCAAATTTTGATGAAATAATATAACCTAAAGAAATAAAAATAGACCCCGTCGTGCCGTGAGTTACTCCAGCTGCCCTGCCTAAGTGAAACAAATGGAGTAAATTGGGTCATTCCCAGAATAATCGATAGTATGTTAAAACTTGTACAAATAAGCTTGTCAGCATTTTTCAAATAGAGAAATTTGAAGTAAAATATTTGATTTGGTAAAAAAGTGTTATAAAAGTCTAAGAAATTGTAAAAATTTTAATGAACTAAGAATTTTTATTTAGATAGAAGAATTTATTGTTTGTATCACGATTTTTGAGAACTTTTTAGTTTTTAAAACACCTGCACGATATTTTTGAGATTATATTGTCTATTATTTAAAAAGAGTATCCCTTCCCAGAATAATCGATAGTATATTAAAACAGGTACAAATAGGGTTCTCAGCATTTTTCAAATAGAGAAATTTAAAGTAAAAGTAAAATATTTGTTTTCGTAAAAAAGTGTTATAAAAGTCTAAGAAATTGTACAACATTTTAATGAACTGAAGAATTTTTTGTTTGTATCACGATTTGTGAGAACTTTGAAGTTTTTGAAACAACTGCACGATATTTTTGAGATTATATTGTCTATTATTTAAAAAGAGTATTCCTTCGTGCTACAAAATAATTGTCAAAGTAAAAAAAAGGTGCTTATAAAATTTTCTAAAAATTTGTAAAGATTTTAATCACAATTTTGTAAACTTTGACTTTGAGAAAAAAAGAGTGAGATTCCCATGCTGTGAAAAATAGTCAAAAGTAAAATAAAAAAATTAAGTAGTTAAATTCGTTAAAAGTCGTTTAAGTTTTCGTGCTAAAAAATCGTCTTAAAAATTTGTGTAGATTTTAAAAAACTGAATTTGGTTATTTTTGTAACACGATTTTTGTGAACTTTGAGCTTGTTCGTTATTTTTGAGATTTGTTGTTTTCCAATGTTTAATAACATATTTTTAAAAAAATGTAATTTTGAGCCTTCGTGCTGTAAAAAATTATAGAAGAATTTGTAAAAATTTTAACGAACTGAAAATATTTGTTGACTTTTTTAACCTTGACTTTGAGAAAAAAAGAGTGAGTCTCCTTACTGCTAAATGATCAAGCGTAAAATTAAAAAATGAAATGTTGAAATTTGTAAAAAATCGTTGAAATTTTCGTGCTTAAAAACAACGTCTTAGGAATTTGTGTAGTTTTTAAAAAATCGTGTAAAAATTTGTAAAGTTTTTAACAAACTAATCAATTTTTTTGAATCATAATTTTTTCAACTTTGACTTTGAAAAAGAAATTATCTAACTAGCATGAGTTAAAAAAAGTTTTCGTGCTTTAATAATCGGTTTGAAAATTTATGTAAATATTAAAAAATCGTCTAAAAATTTTAACGAGTATCACGATTATTAAAAAATATTAAAAAAACGTCTAAAAATTTGAAAAAAATTTAACGAATATCACGATTTTTTCAACATTGTTTTTGACAAAAAAGAGTAAGTCTTCATGTTGAAAGAAAATAACACATGTCAACATGGTTCAGTTGTTGGAAAGCTAAGAGTCATTTCCGAAGTAATTTGGTGCGTAGAATCCGAATCCGGCGTCAGAACTGGCCCATCACGTCAGGATTTTGAGATATTTGAGGTTATGTACCCAAAAACTGGCGTTTTTTCCTACATTTGAGGTTATATATAGGGATATATCTCGTAACTTCGAAAAGCCATAACTTTGCTAAAAAAAATCGTAATTGATCTCTTGAACCCTTGAATTAAAGGGTAAGAGCTGTACTAAATGATGTAACTGGAGAGAAAGACCGTAAAATATCTCAAAATCCTGACGTGATAATCAAACGTAAAATAAAAAAATTATGTAATGTAAGTTCCCAAAAAAAATGTTTTGAGTTTTCGTACTTTAAAAAATCGCCTTAAAATGTTATGAAGATTTTAATGAACTGAAAATAAACAAAAATTTGTTGTTTGTATCAAGATTTTTGTGAAATTTGAGTCTACTACACGATATTTTTGTGATTTTATTGTTGTTTTTCCATTTTCAATGTTTAAGAAAGCTTTTCAGCCTTATGTTGTAAAAAATCGTTTAAAAATTTGTAAAGATTTTAGCGAACTAAACAATTTTTTTTTTCACGATTTTTTCAACTTTGAATTCGAGAAAAATAGAGTAAGTCTTCATGCTGTAAAAAATTATCTAACATAAAAAAAATTATTTTAATTCGTTAAAAATCGTTGAAGATTTCGGGCTTTAAAAAATCGTTTTAAAAATTTGGGTAGATTTTAATGAACTGAACTTTTTTGTTTGCATCCTGATTTTTGTGAACTTTGAGAGTTTATTCTAGTTTTCCAAAAAAATTAGTTATCAAAAACATATCTAAGAATTGGTAAAATATTTTATAAATTGATAACTTTTATTTTTTTATAACGTTTTTTTGTGATCTTTGACTGTCTTAGAACATAAACGACTTCTTTTTTAGACTATTAACAAAACTTGTAGAAATCAAAAACAATGCTGCGTTGAAATTTTAAACTTTAATTTCAAATTCAATTTCAAATGCGAGTCAGACAGGGCTGCAAAAACTTGGCATGGAAAAACATTGGAGAATATGTTAAATATGATTAATCGGCGAGTCAACCTGTTAAGCAAAATTTGTAATTCTTGCCGCCAAATTTTGTTTATTTGTAAAGAAAAATAATATATACTTTTCAATTGTTTTAAGAGTTCTTTTAACTATTTGTTTAATGCATTGTTTTGAAAGATGTTTCAGTTTTAAATAGAAGCAATTTCGCTACAAAAGTACGTTCACTTTTGCAACATCTGTGACTGAAACAAAAAGTATTTAAATTTACTTATATTTTGTTTATTTTTGCTGAAAAATTAAATGTGTGACAGCTCAACTGGCTATAATATAATAGCTTTTAATATAAGTCATACAATACAAGCAATTAAAGAGCTAAAACAAAAGTTTATTGTAAACTATCAAAAAATACAATACTAAACATATGTTTTAGTAAATTCTTTAGAATAAAACTGAATGTAAGTGTAAAAACAATATTTACATAATTAAAATTTAATGGAATAAGTAGAATCGCTTGAGGCGTCTATTTTCCCAACTATGATCTTTATTGTTTACTCATTTTTATGATCAACAAACAGCTGTTAGGAGCAGAGAAGAGAGTTACAAAAGAAATTAGAACAGTTCAAGCACTTATTCGGTTCCTATAACTTTTATTTGTTCTATACAAATATCCCAAATGAACAGGAATTTACTTATGTGGATGTATAAAAGCCACTGCAGATTCAGAAAACAATTATTCTGACATTGAGCAAGAAAATTGTACAACATGTATTCTGATCCTCCAGTAGAAAAATATTTAGAACTAGAACCAGCCCAAAACAAAAACATATTTTTTATGACTTTCAAATTTTTTTTACCTTACCCACAACTAAGAACTATATTTATATAAGTATACGTTTTTTATTAAAACAAAGACAGCCTAATTTATTTCTTTTCTTATCTCATTTGTTTCTTGGAACATATTGTTATTGTTAAAAGTGAAAAATAATAATTAATAATAAAAATAATAATTAATTTACTTACCACATGCTGATTAATTCTGTAAAAGTAAAAATAACATTTTATTTACAATTAAAACTTACCGCTGTGAGTAAACTCTTTTGACTCACTGTCATACACAATTTTTTTATAAAGACAGACTTTCAGTTTTTTAATCTCATTTATTACTAAGAAGATATTTAAATCTTTTCGCATATACCATAAACCAAGAGTGAGAAATAATAATTAAAATTATAGTTGACTGTATTTATTATATGCTGATTAATTCTCTAAGCTAAGTAAAAATAATATTTAATTTAAAAATAAAACTTTAAATTTAGTGCTGTGAGTAAACTTTTCTGACTCACTATTTGTCTGCACAGCTTCCAACTTTGCACACACACACACATGCACACGCTGCTAAACATACACACAGAGTCAAACAGCATCACAGTCAAGGCCTTCCAGTGCCAATTCCAGTCCGTCATAAAGACTTATTTCATTGCCATATCCAGCGAGTAAAAGTACATTATGTACATACTCCCTTTTTGAAGTTGTCGTCGCTCTATTTGCGCAAGTGCAAGGACTCGTTCATTCGACGATTCGGTCATTATTCTGTTCTGTTGCTGTTTTCCTGTCCTTTTGTTTCGTTTCGTTTGTGTGTTTGTTTCATTTGAAGTTTTGTTTCCTTTATACACACACACAACACACACACAAGTATACATATACATAAAATGCACAGCGCAAATATTTTGCCTTGCGGCATTTCCATTCTCATTTGTCAGAGCCCTGACAATGCTCTAGGCGCCAATTCCCCAAAAGGTTTTCAAGTGCCCAAAGAGCAACAAATTATGCTCCACAAGATGTCGTGCTATCTGTTGACAGCTGTAGCCATAAGTTTGTTGACCTTTTTCTAAAAATTTCAAGCGAGCACCTAAAAGTACTTTCTTGTAAACATAATTGATAGCGTTTCAATCTGGTGACAGTGTGTTGCAGTGACGTAGATAGTTTGTATGCCTGCGGGGTTAAATATTAAAATTAATGAATTTATTCATTTTTTTTAACTCTTATATATTTATTTACTAAAGGAGTTAAACTGAGATTATATAAAAACAATTATTTTGTAAGGTAATTGTCATTGAAAACGGTTATGAATCAATCCGCGTCTCAAGACTGATTCAACTTACTATTTTAAAAAAATCTTTAAAAAAATATATTTTGGTAGCATTTAAGTATGTGACAGTATGTTTCAGTGACGTAGATAGTTTGTTCGTTTAAGGGTAAATAATAAAATTAGTGAATTTATTTCTTTTATATTTATCTAAGAAGGTTTTGAGTTTTGCTTATCTAAAAATTAATATTTCGTAAGAAAATTATATAAAATAGATATTATATATATAAAAATAACCAATTAATCAATACGCGTCTCAAGACAGATGTAATTCGACCACCTTAGAAATTATATCTTTTCTACTTCAAATTCAAACAATTCTTTTTCTGTTGTCAAAATTGATCAAAAAATATTTTGTCAGCCTGGCAAAAAAAAAAATACAATGTAGTATTTAAAAAAATTCGAAGAAACATTTAGATGAGGTATTTTGGAGGTTATCTCAGAAAAGTGATTTGATAGTTTTTTTTTATATTGAGGTGAGGAGTTTAAAAATAACAAAAAAGTAATCAAATCGTAATTTTTGTTGGATAGTGTAATTCGAAAACATATACAATTTTTTTTCAGTCCAGACTGTATTGGACTACCTTATAAAAGTTTTTTTTTGCACTTAAAATTCAATTAAAAAAAGAAAATATGTTTAAAGTTTTCTTTTAAACTTTAAATTCCAACAAACCTTTTGTCTGCCTGCCAAAATTTATCAAAAAAATTAAATTGACTATTAAAAAAAATATCAGAATAACTCATTCAAGGAGTTATTTTAGAGGTTATATCAGAAACGTGACTTTTTTGTTTGTTTTTGTGCTGATGAATCTTAGACACGGATGTAGTAATTTATGTAGGGTAGTGTAATCCGAAAACTTATTACTCTGAAGTTTTTTTTGCAATCTGTATACGACTACCCCAGAAAAGTAATCTTTTTAACTTCAAATTCCAACAATTCTTCTGCCGGCCTACCAAAATTTGTTGAAAAAATTTAAAAAAAACTCTAAAGAACCTTTAAGTTAAGTTTTTTGGAGGTTAACTCAGAAACATGAGTTGCTATGTTTATTTTAGAGCTGGGTTTTTTGAATTGAATTGAGAACCCTGGACACATAACTAACAAATTCAAAAAAATTAAGAGACCCGCATCCGAATAGCTATGTTATTTTTTAATTAATGCAAATACTAAAATTGCAACTAAGTTACTCTTAAATAAGCTTCAAAAACCTTTTTTTATACAAAAAAAAAACGAAACAAAAAAAATGGGGAATAAAATACTAATTTTTGTCGGCTAGTGTAATCCGAAAACATATCATCATATCATACTTTTTTTTTCTTCAGTGTAGCCTATACCCTAAGCGCACCCTCTTATCTACGCCACTGTTTCCTTTATTTATGCCTACTTTTTTACTGTTTTCATAGTGTAACTTATTGCACGTTATGCACGGGGTGCCTAATTAGAATTTCCATTTGTCGTTTGTTTTTTTTTGTCGAGTTCTTTCTTATCACGCTTTTGTTTGAAATTAAATTACCACATGTCTATCATTGTGTGCGTGTATGTGTTTCTGTGTGTGTATGTTTCCATGTCTGTGTCTGGGTCTTTGCATACCTTTCAAACGACTTTGCCCCATGTTACTGATAAGACTGGAACAATATACCAAGTATTAATTGCAGCGCCTTTTGGGATTCTGTTTGAAAATAAACAACGAGACTTACCTGCCACATTTTGCACATTGTCATTAAAAAGTCGAAATTTTTACCAAATGTACGTTATCTTTTAAATGTGTGGAATGTGTCGAATTAAGAGTTTTAAGCAGGTTGTCAAAATATTGGATTTTTGACAAAGCCTTCAGGAAAAAAACACACATAGCAACTCATGCAACTGCCCCAACAGGAAAAAAAGAAAAATTTGTATACCGGTTACAGTCGAAACATAACGACTTTTATATACACTGGATAAGTTTGGGGCACTCCGGGTTGTTTTCTTTGAGAAGAAAAGCAGAAGGGACATTTTACGGGACGTCGTGACCCGGTATCAGTTTGTTTTCGTCACTTAGGAAGAATAGGCTTATTGAAGGGGGTGGAGTCGCATAGTTTTTATAAAAAACTTTATTAAAATTACTTGCCCTAGCCATTTAGACATTTTTTCCATATCTCGGAAACTTTTTGGATACAAAAAAAAAAGGTTTACATTCGATCCATCCACGGAAGTATTCGCTAAAATTGAAGTGAGTGCTGGATCCGTCGACGCGAAAAACTTGTAGTCAAAAGAGGCTAAGTGGATCGGGAGGTGGTACCATCTCCTTATTGATTGTCTGCAAAGAGTTTTTAAGTATTTTTGATGTGCCCATTGTTGTGAAGGATAGTCAACTTATGAAGTCTGTCTTGATCGTCCGGCCTTCTTTGACGCAGAATATTGCCTAATTTTATCAGTGATGGTAGCAGCTGATTCCATTAATGAGCGGTTCTTTTAAATTTGGTCGATAAAATCGATTTTATTTTTAGAAAAAATGTAAGCTACATATTTGTAGAATTTGTGTACGAAAAGATTTTTCGATTCCATCGATATTTTTTAGAAATAAAGCGTCTTTTTGTAGATAGACTAAGTTCTTAAATTTGTTTTTTTTTTAGAACATGTCAAAATAATAATATAATAATAATATAGGGCGTCTTGAACGCACCTAAGTCTCGCGCGCTGAGGGACTTTCTAAAAACTTTTATCGCGTTTTTCTCTGAATCTTTTTCTCATCAGAATTTCAAGCACAAATTTTGATATACTGTTCCGATTCCCTTCATTTAAAGCATGTTTGAAAGGATAACATTTTTTTTATGACTTCATGAAAATTTTTTCAATTGTTATTTTTTAGCAAGGTCAAATCACAACCAAATTTGAATTTTTCGAACTTCCACATTTCAGTTAATTTATCGTCAAAACTCATTCTGATTTGGTATAGCCCATAGAGAATTTCATTTTTCTTTTTATTTCACTACAAGAGGCTGGAGAACTGAAATTCGGGGTCGATTCTCAGAGGCAGACAGAGGTGCTATTTTGAATTTAGTCGAAAAAAAAGCACAATATAAATCGCATTTAACAATCAAAACAGGAAGTTTGCGTGTCTTTTCATCATGCCACAAATAATTCTCAAACTTCACCTTCTTTTCGGTAAAAATTTAAAGAACCTCCCCTTAATCGCACAGCATTGTTTTCTTCCTCCGAAGCGGTTTGGTTGTAAGGAAGATGTTGATTGATAGGTCGAGATCCACCCATGATTTCATGCGTTTGGTATTCTTCAAAAATAGACCGCTTCTCGTTTTTAGTCCAAATCAAATGCAGGAAAGGCTTTGCTTTGTCGGACAAGCAAAATTTCGTTTTAGCTTTACTCTACCTGCCTAATGTCCTAAGCCAGGAGCATCCGCATTCCGATCTTTTGAACTTTTTCCGTGTCTCGGCTTAACTTAGAAATGCCTACCATGCCACACAAAAAGTTATTTTGAGTGTATAGTGACTTACTTTTTTTTTATAAATGTTGGATTATAACCCATAGACATGGGTTGATTGCCAATAATAAATATTCGAGAAAAAAAAAGAAATGCCTTGCTGAGTCGTCTCAAGTCACAAGACGTTCTTTTTCGTCTGACCAGGATGACTTCATATGAGTTTTGGCCTCGCTCCACTTGCCTGTTGCTCTTTACCAGCAGCATCCATATTCCGATCTCTTGAAACTTTCACGCTTAAAGTTTGTTTACTGAGCTAGTCTCAATTCACAATCCTATGTAGGAACGATGTTCTTTCATATTCGTTATGACCTCGCTCCATCTGCCTATCGTTCTATTCCAGCAGCATCCATATTCCCATCTCTTTAATTGTTTCCATATTTCAAAGACGCATGGAGTAGGCTTGCTGTGTTAGTTTGAAGTCACCTGCCTGACGTTCTTTTTCAGAGGCAACCATATTCCGATCTTTTAAAATTTTTTCATATTATGGAGATGCTTGCAATTGACTTCAAGGTTCTCATGCTTCCTGGGTCGATCCAAATTGCCATCTTTGTACCGACGAAAACAATCTCTGAACATTGTTCTGACTCATTTCCATCTTTTTGCCTCAAATTTTTTTGTACAAATTCAATATACCCGTAAGGGTATAAACCGAAAATATAGGGTATACAAAAAACCTCACCAAGTTACGAAAATAACTTGCTTTGTATCAAATGCTATTAATAAAAGCAAACAACAGTGCACAAATGTGTAAACATCTCTAGAGAAAGCCGCAGCCAGTGTAGAGAAGAAGGAACTACACAAATTTTTTGGTATACATTTTGAGAATCAACAACAACAACGACGAGAACATCTAAAGGGGGGGGAGCTATAACTTTTCTGGGTAGCCCTGGCAACAACACATAACAACTTAGCAGCCTCCGGCGAAACCCAGCAAATTTTTACTTATAATATCTATATATACATGCACATATACGTATATAAAGATTTATGTATGCCTGTATATATATATGACTGCACCGCATTGTAGGCAGTCAGACCTAAGCTTGTGAGTATTAGGGGAAGATTTTTTAGGCCCGAAAGCTACTATGAGTATATACTGCATACATCTCCTCTTATATAAATCATATACTATATACACATAAGACACAGTTTATTAAACGCACTTTGCCAGCTGTGTAAACAAAATCAGCTGATTATAGACTGATCTGCTTTAAGTATTTGTAGATTCCATGGAAAATCTGTTAAATCAGATAAGGTCAAGCGCTGGCAGCGGCAGGAGACATTCTTTCTAAAAAGCTAGAACTAAAGTACAATAATATTATTCACTAATTCGCACGAATTCGGCGACCTTTTGAAGTTCCTTTGAAAGCGTTAGCTTCACGGTAAGCGTTGCTGGCCATGTTGGTGAGAGGTTTCTTGGACCACGAAGTTCGTGAAGCCCGCTGAAGCGATATATATGCTTGTCTATAGAGAATTTATGGCGAGGACTCTCCACTGGGTTCTTAAATTCTATAGGTTGACATACCCGCTGCGGGATATTGTCAGTCAATATTCTAAGGCTGAATCCCTAAAATCCCCAGGTAAAAACGAATTTTCTTCCTTCTTTTTACTATTATATTGAAGTGCAATTAATATTATGAATAACTCCTTACAACGAGTTTTATTTCAATTATTTCATTTTCTCAAGTAACGGAATTGTAAATCGAAATTTGTTTTTTAGTTCCTGTAAACGCACATAGGCTTTAGTTCTCCGTATAACGAATTGCATTTAAATAAATGAATTCTCTTTCACTAAAGTTTAACTTAACTAATTTTTAAAAAATTGTTTACGTTAAAAAAAAAACAATCTGAAAGTTTGTAATTTTGAAAAATGGCCGATAATTACAATTTTTTAGACTTTGAATGATTGTAACTTCTATAATTTCTATCCTTTAGCTATATCGTTCGATCTTATCTTCTTTCATGTCAACATAAAATTTGGTTCACGATATGTCTAGGAAAAAAGCAAGTGGCCAAAAATATGTTTTTAAAAATATCTCGACAACGGCGCTTAAGAAAAAAATGGGTGGCATTTTCATGTTTCTCGACACTTTTTTACGAATGTAAATTTTCGTTAACATTTCAATTAAATTTCATAGCGAAACAAAAAGAGAAGAGAGTTAAAAAAAAATTAAAAATCTGCGTACAAGTAAGATTGGAGAATATTTAGACAAATTCAGATTTATTTCTCTTTTAGTGATGTGTAAACACTGTTCGCGAAACAAAATAAATAAGATGTTGAGAATTACCAACTCTTTAAGCCCTTTTAAATATTTATAAAACAGATGAAATATGTATATGTTTAAGCAAAAGATTTGTTTAAAAAACGCTTAGCTAAATTAAATTTCAATAAAAATGGCTCGTCTAAGTTTTTTCTAATTAGCCTAATTTAATATGGTCACACTTGCTGTAAAATGATACCTAAGAAATTAATTGCTCTTTAAATCAACTTACGCTGCGAACAAAAAAGTTTTTCTCAGAATTCATTGCTCTTGTTACATAATGAAGGTAATTAAAATATTTAGAAAGGAAATTGTTTGAAGAAAATCTGTTTATAGAAGTTGATTAATTTAGTTTGGTCACACTGCTCGTTTTAGAAATCAGCATAAAAAAGCATTTATTTAGAAATGTTTCACTTTTATAGAATAGTTAAAATATTTATTTATCAAGATGATTTGTAATCTATACATGTTTTCTTGTTGGAGAGGATGCATCTATTGTTTTTAACCTAGCGCAATCTGGTCACATAAATGTGAATAACAGAGGTATTTTATTTTTTGTGATCAAAAAAGATTTTCTCAGAATTTATTTCTTTTGCTTCATGATAAAGGAAATTAAGACATTTAGAAAGGAAAATGTTTTCAGAAAATCTGTTTTCAGCAGGTTGATAAATTTAGTTAAGTTAGTTACATTTTATAAAATAGTTAAAAAATGTTTTCATTAAGTTAATTTGATGTCAATTTTCTTGATGGAGAGGATGCGTTCAATTATTTTTTACGATAGTGCAATCTGGTCACATTAATGTAAAAAAAACCAGCATGTATCAAATATCATATAGGAGTTAAGTGTTCTTTTAAACACTCTCTGATGCTGATATATAAATTATAATCGAAGGGGATTGTAACTTGTTTTTGAATGCCTGATGATTTGTTAGAGACATTTGGGTTTACTAAGTTCTTTTATTTAATCGGCTTAAAAGAGGTGCTGATAAAATAGATAAATTAGTAACTTAAATCCCCTATCAAAAGCAAATGTTTATAGTACTTGATGAAGAAAAATAGAATTTTAGAATTTGTTTCAAAGTTTCTTTAACCGATCACAACAATATTGAAAAAATTATAAAGTGAAAGATATTATTGGGAATTACGTGTTTTTTTTAAGTAACTCTTCTAGTGAAAGTAGATAAATTTTGATGAATTAGATTATTAACTCAAATTCCTAAAAAAGCTCAATTTGTATGGTATTCGATGAAGAGAAATAGAATACGAAAATTTGTTTCAAAGTTTCTTAATCTGGTCACACTTATGTTTAAAAAATGATTAAATACAAAATATTATAGGGAATTATGCGTTCTTATAAGTAACTCTTTTAATGGACTAGTGGAATATTGGTAGAAGGTGTACAGGTTTTTGGGACTTAGTGGAAATTGGAAATGGTGGTGTTTAATCCATGTTTAAATCTTGCTTAGAATCTAATGTTTTTGAACCAGTAAAGTTCTTTGAAGCAGTAAGATAAAAAACAAAATTTATATTTTTTCAACAAGCTAACTTGTAATCAATTACTTATACTTAATATGAAGAGCATATATGAATTATTTCAACCAATCTAAGACTATCTTAGCCTAATCTGGTCACACTGTTTGCTTTAGAAATGAACATTCGTTCAGAAAATCTTTTTACTATATGTTCAAAGAAACTATTCACAAGGCTTGGTCGCTTTATCCATAGGGTTTCTTTTGCTTGGCCAACTACACTAACATGGCTAATACTTACATACACACTCTATATGTTAAGTTATTCATGTGTATGTGTGTGTGTATGTCTGTTGAATATATGAATGAATTCATGAATAAAAAAATAAAACTACAACACCATCATGTATATATGTAACATATATAGTATATATAGAAAAATAGTCATATACTACATATATATAAGCATTTATGTAGGCTTGTCTCTCCCACCCACACACACACAGATTATGTAGCGCACATTTGGCCTCGTTTTGACTTTGCCGTTTTGTTTTCTACTTCTCTACATCTTCTTCTGCTCTGCCTCTTCTACTTTGTGGTCTTTCGTAACATTTGGCCAGATTGCTTTTGATTTTGTTTTCCTTCAGCTGCGCTTTGCCCTGCTCTGGGCACATTAAAGTCCAAGTCCTCTTGTGTTTAATAGAAAATCATATTTAATCTTTTTGTCGCGTTTTATGCTGCGTGGTCTGGTTTTCTATTTTTCGCTCTCTTATTCGGGTTCAAAAGAACAGAGCTCATTAAACTCTTTACAAGATTTGATTTTAATGTGGCATGCAACACTTTCTGTGTTGTGTTGCTTTTTATCGTGCGATTTCAACTGCGGGAAATGTCAAAAGGTTTAGCTCTGTTTATTTTTCGTATAATGTGAAAATGTGCTTGCAGGAAATGAAGACCAAGTTGTTTCTTTTTGGGTCGAAAATGTGTTTAGCCTTTGATTTCTTTATGCAAGCACAATAAAAATACTAGAGAAAAATACTAGAATATTTTAGAGGCGTTAAATGACAGCCAGGGAATGGCTAGCGTGATGGTATTTTCGAGGGTCGTAAGAAATGTTAAGCTTTTGTTTTCTTTATGCAAGAAGCATAATAAAATTACTAGACAAAATACCAAAATATTTTCGAGGCGTTGACAGGATAAAGGATTGCGAGCGTGCTGGCATTTGCGAGGGTCGAGAAAAATGTTTAGCTTTTCTTTTGTTTATGCAAGTACAATAAAAATACTAAACGAAAATACCAAAATATTTTCGAGGCGTTAAATGACTCCCTTAGAATTGCTAGCGTGCTGGTTTTTGCGAGGGTTGACTTTTAAGGCAACAGGCAGTCAATAATGAATGTCAAATTTTTTGGCATCAAAATCGGTCGAATTTAAAGTTAAATATCTTCTTCAGTCGAACTTCATCACAAAGGCAATTGTTAAGTCAGATACATCGTTAAAATATTGCAAATTAATTGTAGGGCTAAATTACTTTTGAATGCAATGAAAATCGCTTCCATTTTATGGAATATTTTTAATTTGATTTTATGATCTATGTGTATAGAGTTTGTCAATATCGTCTTTAGATGTCTTGAATAAAACTATTTTTAATGAAAAATTTGTAGAATTCATGCTTTACTCTCGAGTTTAAAAATCAGTTGAATATCTCAATTATTTATTTCGTTGTAGTTTTTGAGGATTCGAAGATTCTCTTGGATGTTTTTGATATCGTCTTCCAGTATCAAAATGTCAATATCTGCTGATCATCATACTGATAAAAATGTCTTTGTTTTAATTTTCAATTGCAAAAAAAAATCTCATAACAAAAAAATTCGCTGAATATTTACCAAAAAATACCAGATTTGGTTTTTATGGACACACTGTTAATTTTTGGGTTGAAATAATTTCATTTAGTGAAAGAATATCTGTGTTTAGTGCTCCAATCTCGACATTAAAAAAGCAGTTCAATATCTAAATTATTTATTTCGTAGAAGTTTTTGAGGATACAGATATGCTCTTCGACGACTATAATAATGTTGCTATTGCCTTTTAGTATCAGAATGCCAACATCTGCTATACAGTCATACTAATAAGAATACTTTTTTTGTTACTTTCCATTTACAAAAAAAGCACAAAGAAAATTCCGAGAATACCGCAAAATTACCAAAAAATACCACATTTTGTTTTTATGTACACACTGCTAATTTTTGGATTGAAATAATTTCATTGAACACTTTTAAACAATAATCAGCATTTATTAAAAGTCCCAAAACATCGTAAAACAATTTCGCTTAATATCACAAACTTACCAAAAAATAAATTTTTTTTGTATGGTACACTCTTATTTTATTATTTGTAATAATTTTATTGTATATTGAGCATTTATAAAAATTAAAAAATATTGCTCAAAAAATTTAGCTGAATATAACAAACTTTCAAAAAAATACCAGATTTTGTTCGTATGGACACACTGTTAAATTATCGATGCTGCTTTGTAGTTTTAAGCCATAAACATCTAAGTCTTTTTTTAATAAAATTTTTACTAAAAAACGTTTTAGACCGTTCTGTCTTAAAGTGTTGACTTTGAATAACGTTTGTATTCCATTCTGCCTTCCCGAATTATAAAAGACCGCCCACGTTTTGTATATACGATTAGCAACAGCGAAAGAGTTCCAAAGCTTACATAAATTGATTTTTGGCGCAAATCAACCAACTTTGTTTTTCATTGTAAGCTTTCGCCATTTTTTTTTTGTTTCGCTATCGTTTTTAATTCGATTCTGTATCGAATTGCGTATTTGGTATTTTTTAGGATGTTTCTATTTTGCATTTGAAATTTATGGCTCGACGGCTGTAGAATAAACATTGGAATCAATTAAAGTGTTAAATGCCAAAGTGCCGAAAGTTTATTTCCAGAGGCTGGCTGGAAAAAAAACAAGCTCACACATACAGGCAAACCAAAACCACGCATAGATACAATACATAGATAGATATAGATAGACTGGGGGTCCGCATTTGTTTACATATTGTGGGCGTCGTTATTGCAAAATATGTTTTGTGTTCTACTTTCGGATTTACCTAGCTGTTGTTGTTTGTTGTTGTGCTTGGCCACTGCTGTTATTTTTTTTATTTTTGAGATAACTTCCGATCGATTATCGATTGCTCAACACTGGTACGATGATTAGATAAGTAACACTTTGAAATTACGCAGCTCGCTTATCAATCAACACATGTATGTACATGGAAGAGATAGACAAATGTCAGTTTCGTTTCCTATATGCTCAGAAGTTAATGTATATGTAGGTTAAATGCCTAGAAACACATGCTTTAAAGTTGCACAACACTGGTCAGCATAAAACATAAACATTATGCACACCTACGTGCCATTTTTATACCCTGCACTGTATGGTACCAAGGGTATATTAGGTTTGTGCAAGTCAAAAATGTATGTAACATATAGAAGAAGACGTCGGAGACACCCCAAAGTTACCTAAAATATGATCAGGGTGACTAGAGAAGTCGATATACCCATGTCTGTCCGTCCGTCCCTTCGTCTGTCCCTTCGTGCATCCCTTCGTCCGTCCTGCTGTCCCTTTGAACGCCTAGATCTCAGATATGGTAAGAGCTAGAGTAACCAAACTTTCACATTAGATCACATATTATTCCATAGGAGACAAGTTTATTTTATTTTTTTGATATCGGGGTTAAATTATAGAGCTCCCATATAGGTGTTTCACACGACCTCGAAAAAAATTTAAAGTTTTAGATGAATAATTCGTTTGTTCATCAAAATATCGTAACGAAATTTGGTATTTGTATAGTTCCCAAGCACTGTACCGAATTTGATTAAAATTGTTGGACTATATCATATAGCTCCCATAGGACCGATCGGCCAAAATAACTTTTTTAAAGAAAAATTCGCTATATTTCGTTTTTTAATAAAGATATCGTAACCAGATTTGGCGTTTGGAAATTTTTGAGGCCACTTAAGCAATGTGCTAAATTTAAACAAAATCGGTTGACTATATCATATAGCTCCCATAGGGCCGATCTTCCAAAAAATCGTTTTACAACAAAATTTGTTGTGTTTCGTTTGTTTGTTAAGATAATGGGACCAAATTTAGTATTTTTTATAGCTCCTTAGCACTGTACCAAATTTCATCAAAATCGGTTGACTATATCATATCGCTCCCATAGGACCGATCGGCCAAAATAACTTTTTTAAAGAAAAATTCGCTATATTTCGTTTTTTAATAAAGATATCCTAACCAGATTTGGCGTTTGGAAATTTTTTAGACCACTTAAGCAATGTGAACAAAATCGGTTGACTATATCATATAGCTCCCATAGGTCCGATCTTCCAAAAAATCGATTTTTTAACAAAATTTGTTGTGTTTCGTTTGTTTGTTAAGATAATGGGACCAAATTTGGTATTTTTATAGTTCCTTAGCACTGTACCAAATTTCATCAAAATCGGTTGACTATATCATATAGCCCCCATAGGACCGATTGGCCAAAAAACTTTTTTAAAGAAAAATTCGCATATTTCGTTTTTTAATAAAGATATCGTAACCAGATTTGGCGTTTGGAAATTTTTTAGAGCACTTAAGCAATGTGCCAAATTTGAACAAAATCGGTTGACTATATCATATAGCTCCCATAGGTCCGATCTTCCAAAAATCGATTTTTTAAAAAATTTGTTTGTGTTTCGTTTGTTTGTTAAGATATTGGGACCAAATTTGATATTTGTGAGTTTTTTATAGTTCCTAAGCACTGTAGTAAACTTAATCCAAATCGGTTGACTATATCATACAGCTCCTATAGGACCAATCGGTCCAAAAAAACGTTTTTTATACAAAATTCGATGTGTTTCGATTGTTTGTAAAGATATTTGAATTTAATTCGGCATTCAGATCTCTTTTAAGGTATTTAAGCATTGTGTCAAATTTTATTGAAACCGGATGACTATATCATATACCTCCCATAGGAACGATCGGTCAAAAAAAAATGTTTGCTTAAAAATTCTTCTGTTTTTGGTTTTTTGTGAAGAAATCGGACTTTATTACAAGCTAGTGGTACAGGGTATACCAAAGTCGTCCCCGTCCGACTTTACCTACGCCAATTTTTGTATATGTAATTGCTAAATAGGCATTATTTATAGAAAATTTAGGTTAATGATATGCTATATGCAGCATTAGCAGAGCAAACACAGATGCAAACATAATATTAAGTGCCAAAGATACAAAGATACATTTATGCAGATAAAAGATACATATGTTTATGCTCACTGAATTCAAACGTTTTTAATGCATTTTCTAAATAGAAATCATGGAACACAACCTACGCTTTATCTTTTTTTTTTGAGTTCCATAGAGTTCCATAGACTTTGCCAGCTCATGGTTGACCAAAGTGACAGTCCCAGGCACAGAGTGCAGCAAGTTCCAGCCAGTGTTGTAGTGTTTATTTTTTTCATGTTGTTTGCGGTGAAAGTAAACGGACTGACTATGTAGTTTTAAGAGCGGATGAGCCCAAAACGCTCCTCTCAATGCTTTCCATTATTGTTATTATTATAGACCTTGGGCTTAGCCAGACATGCTAGGTCATAAATCTGCTGAAAATTATACAGTACTACTTGCTTACTTATGTACATACGTGCGGGAAATAGCTTTTCCTCACTTAATGCCAACTCTTCTGGGGAGCTATTAATCTTCTAGACAAATGCACACGAAGCGTTTTCTAACGCCTTTGCTAGCAAATGATTCACTTGCATGTCGATAACATATTTGCTGTCTCTAATTACAGCATTGTAAAATGTTATCAGTGTCTTAAACGACGACTTGCAACACTGGTCACGTCATGTTGCAAGTCTAAGAATATAGATAAGTACTTACACAGCTTCCGCTGCGACGACATACATAATTGGAAATTCCATACAGCAAATGAAACCACAATCACTGCATAAAAGTAAATGGACCAGAAAATTAAGCCTACTTGGAAATGGTATAGAAAAAAAGAGCGACAGAACCCTCCTAGAGCACTTGAGATTTGTATTATTCTATCTACTGAATGCAAATGCGGTTATTGAACTGCTCTTTTTGTAGTCTTAGTCTTTCACGATTTGAACTGCTCGCCCTCAAAACGAGGTTGGCAGCACTTTGGAAAGCCAAGCTAAGCCGCCTTAGCCGATAGATCACATCACGATTTTCTACGTGAGCTCATCGCAAATAATTTTCAAATTACAGCATTTTTGGAAGAGAGCCTGAGCCCTCTATTTTGTGCCCAATTTTTTCTTTTCTATCTAGCACAAAGCTTTAAAGTTCAAATGCTGCTCAAAAATTATTGCACATAGACTTGGGTCTGTTTTTGAACTCTTGCTTTTAAAAGACAGTTTTTATTTTTTTCTTTTTGTAATCTACAACTTTATATTTATGCAATTGTTTTGTGTAGATTTTTTGTGGAACTTCCGTTGAATGCTAATTGAAATGCCGCTATCGTCAGCAGTTTTTGCTTTTAACAAATTTGCATGCCTTTTAGATAAAGATACGCATACAAAACAGAGCAAAAGATATGTACATAACATTAACAGCTGCATTTTTATCTCTGGAAAATAAATCATTTAAAACCGTCCCTTAGTTAAAATATTTAAAAAAAAAATGGCAGTACAGAGGGCTCAGAAACAGCTGAGAACATCTCACTAACATTTTTTAAGTGTGACCAGCGTTGTCGGTACGCAGCAGTCAAAAAAGTGTCAAAAGAAAAGAAAACTGCATACAGTTTCGCAACAGTGTGGCCACATTTTCTGTGGAAATATAGCCATTAACATACAAAAAAAACTAAATCAAGTGCCCCAAAAAATACCTCGAAAATGGTGCTTAAGAAAAAAAAAATCGTTGGAATTTTCGTGTTTCTCGACCCAAAATTATCCTAAAAAAACTTTTACGAAGGTTCATATCAAGCTTCCAAACTGAGAACACCTTGCTTGCATTTTTTTAAGTGTGACCAGCGTTTTCACAAACTGCATACAGTTTCGCAACAGTGTGGCCACATTTTTTGTGGAAATATATTAACAGCCATGTGCAGGTGAAATCTTGTAACCCTTTCTAAATCTGTTTATTATTTTTTATTTGCCGCGAACCGATAAGCAACTAATATTAGGTTAGGTTAGGGCGGCAGTTGGGACCGACGTCCCAACTCACTTAGGCCAAGGATAGGCCCTTTGTGATACCGCTAGAGTGAGCCACACACATTTCCCAAGTTGATAGGTCCCCTACGAAAGTTGAAGCCCATGCGGCTGCCTGAATGAACCTTAAATGACATTTTGGACTCTGTTCAGAGAGCTGAGATAGATCATTTAGAAAATGTGACTGTAGGAACCTAAATCTTTTACTGCCCAGTCCTGGGCAATAGTTACAGATTTTGTACCAGGGCGTCGCTGTAAAAATTCTCCATGAAATTAAAATATTCTTATTCGATCTCCAAGCAATCTTCTACACATTGCACTGCTCCTTCAAGATACTTTGCTCTTATCACCTTTGATGGCATATCTACGTCATCATTATCGCGTAGTTCAAAATTAATAATGTAATTATTAGACGTTGATGGCATTTTATATTTTTATTTCGTAATACTTGCTAACATGAAGTATATTAAAGTGATAATTTTCACTTCCATCCAAAATATCGCAAACAAAAGTGCCACGATAGCAAAAAAATACTTTAAAAAAAAAAAAAACACCACTACAATATTTGGAACATTTTATGTTTTAGGGACACACTGTTCGTTGTTAAAGTAGTTTTTGAAGTACAGTCGTGACAGGATATAGTGAACTAATTATTGCAAGGCCTGTTCACAGTATCAAAGCTGTTCACTATATCAAGGTTGATGTTATTTTTTGTTTAAAGCTAATTTTATTTGTTCTAACTTGGCATACATGGTACATGAGATCATTAGATATATTTGTAGAAAAACGATAAGGTAAACAAAACAATCTATAACGCCAAGAAACAGCTGATTTTGCAGCAATCAAGAGCAAAATTACAATTAAGGGGCATATCCGCTTTCGTTTCTGATTCCTTGTGATTTTTCGTTTGTTTCTGCTTGAATATACTTTCAAAATTTGGTTCATTATTTAGAGGTTTTCGATTTTTTAATACATAGTGTACCCTATATAAAAATTTAGGTGTCCACTATACCGGGTGTTCACTATATCCAACCACGACTGTATTTATTTATTAGATCAATGAAAGAGTCTCATACCGTTAACAATCAATTTAAAATGGACAAGCCTGCACACAGCAAGCAGTTGCATATTTATATAATACTAGGGGGCTCTGCCTCCTGCGTGCTTTGTACGCCAACTCCCGTGCAGCCTTCTTTATTCAATTTAGATCAAAATGTTAATTTTTTTATACCCAAATGTGTTTTCGCGAGATTTTGAGCTGGATAAATCCATATTTGACATTTATTTTGATTTTTGAGATTCGCTAGAGGGCGTTTTTGTGTATTTTTTTCGGTAGTAAAAATTTCGATTTTTTTTCTCTCAAAAACCTAACGAATTAAAAGATTTGAATTCAAAAGTTGTTCGGATAAAATCAGTAGACGCAATGTCAACTTACGCATGTGAAAAATTTAATAAAGCATATTATTTAGTGTGACCAACGTTTTAAATAATAATAAATTAATAATAAATTATTTAAAACGTTGGTCACACTAAATAATATGCTTTATTAAATTTTTCACATGCGTTTTTTTTGTACTTACAAAGTAAAACTCAACCAAATTAACAACAAACCATAATTTAATTAAATTAAAAAATAAATCAAAAAAACAATAAATTTAATTTCTTGTTCGAAACAGTTACGAAATGGGAAGTCCTGCATGCCTAAAACTGTGTAATGCTTTTATCTTTGAAATCTAATATTTAACATCGTGTGACTAGCGTTTTTATATAATTAATTGCGAAAAAGGTCTAGCAGGCGAAGCAACTGCTTGTGGAATTTAATATTTTATTTAGTGTGACCAACGCTTCTAGAAATTCGGCTTATGCTACTAATCTAGTTCAAAGGCTTGACCAACAATTAAAACTTGACAAGCAAGTAGAAAGTTATACGCCTACAAAACAAAGCTAAAGGCTTTAACAGCCTTGTAAAAAAAATATATACTTGGTCAACATATTCCAAATAGTAAGAGACTAAAACCAGCATAATGCTCTTGTGTTTACTACTTGTTTGTGAAATCTAATATTTTAAAAAGTGTGCCCAGCACTTTAAGTACTTGAAGCTAAAAAAACAGAGCAAAGGCATGCAAATAGCTAAAAGCTTCATTTTTATACTCATAGCAACATATTCTAGGTCATAAAATATTTGCGAAACTGCTTTTGGCATTTAATATTATTTTTTTTAGTGTGACCAACGCAGTGAAACCTACCTACTAACTTAGTTCAACTGCTTGACCAACACTTAAATCTTGTCAAGCCCATGGTTTTTAGCCTTCAACTTGCCTCAAGTTGTCACTAAAAGTAAATAGCAACAACAACAACTATACGACAACAACCATACGACAACAACTACAAAAACAACAAAAGTAACAACAACAACAACAAGGAAAGCACATCTATCAACACTGCTTTGTTAAAACAACTTTATCTTGAGAGGTCATTTACACTGTTTGTTGGCACTCCGGCCCGGCCGCACTGCCTACGCCCGCGGCTTCTATTGCCTTCATCATCATCATCTTCATCGTAGTCTTTGTCGTCGTCTATTTCTTCATCATCATCATCTTCTTCTTCTGGGCTCTCATCACTCTCATCGCGTCTTTTCAACTTGTTTTTTCGCTTTGATACTTTTCACTATGCTTTTCCTCATTTCCACTAACAGAGAGTCTTGTCTACATGGAAATGCAGCAATAGCAATCAACATTCTTCGTAGTACTCCTTGTATGAGTATTATTTTATTTTTTTTATCTCTGACTTTTCTTTCTAACGTTGTCTGCACTTTCACGCTCGAGTACCTTTTGTTTGCCTTGTTGTTGTTGTTATTGTTGAAGAATTTTGAATATAATTGTCGTATGTATTTGTTAGAAAACACAGTAAAAGATAATAAACTTTAGAACCGAGTGACAGATGCTGTCATAGGGTCGTATATAATAATAGTCGGTGAAACTTAAACTTTGCACTGTGCAGTAGAAACTTTAGTTAAAATATTTTTAAGATATATTTTTTAATGTGGGTCTTTCGTAAGTTGACAGATCAATGTCATTGGGTTTTCTATGCGCTTACAGTGGGTGTACTTAGTTTGTTAAGCAATTTGGAGCTGCAGTGGACAAGCAGTTGAAGTAGTTCATAAAGCAGTTTGTTATCCAAACTATAGCATAGTAATAGAGTTTTATTAAAATTGACTATTGCACAACTTGCTAAAGAAAGTCAAATATCTGATATTTTTCAAAACGATAAAGAGTTATTTTTCTTCTACTTACAGTTTGGAGCTGCAGTGAAAGGCAGTTGAAGTAGTTCGTACAGCAGTTTGGTATCAAAACTCGAGCGTAATAATAAATTGTAATTAAAAATGTTATTAAAATCGATAAAAATTTGTTCGTCTATTGCAGAGCTTGATACGGATAGTAGTCAAATATCAAATTTTCTCAAATCGGTTAAGAGTTCTTTATCAAACGAATTAAGCGTATACTTTCAGTGGGACGTTCTCGCGCTTGAAATCATTTTGTCCATAAAGTCCCGTACATTTGATACTAAAATAATAAAAATTATTGTTTTAAGGCCCATACGCAGCATGCAAAATTTTCGAATGCAATGGAAAATCTTCATAATTTGTGCGAGTTTCTTTTATATGAAGTTTTTTGTTAGATTCGCAAATTTTGCATGCTGCGTATGGGTCTTAAAACAAAAATGTTTGTATCAAAAGGAGTCTTAAGAAATAAAAAAAAAATTTTTTTTTTTTTAATTGAAATTATTGTTTTAAGACCCATACGCAGCATGCAAAATTTGACGAATGTAATGAACAAGTTTATGTAAAAAAAGTCACTCAATTTTGGTTATATGAAGTTTTCCATTACATTCTTAAATCTTTGCATGCTGCGTATGGGCTTTTAAACAATTTTTTTTTTGTTTTAAAAGTAGTCTAGGAGCGGTTTTTCCAGTAGTAAAAAACTATTTTTTTTTGTTCAAGAATTTTTGAAAGTGCTCTCAGGATTTAGAACTTAGTCTAAGCATGTTCAGTACCAATTTTATTTTTAATAAAAGAAAAAGAGTATAAAATTTGCACTTGAACTTTTTACAACATTAGTGTATGACTTTATTTAGCTAAAATCTTATAAGGAGCGTTTGAAATATCTAATAATATGTACGACAAAGTATCACATTTTTTTAATGAAGTTTTCATTACATTCGTAAATTGTTCTTGCTGCGTATAGGCCTTAAAACAAGAATTTTTGTATCAAAAAAGGGTATGAGCGATGTAACAAATTCTTTTTTTGTTGAAAGCAATTCTTTATTTTAGAAAGATTTAAATAATTTTTTAAAGTGCTCTCAGGGTTTCGAGCTCAGTCTAAACATATTCTGTCTCAATTTTATTTTTAATTAAAGAAAAAGAGTCTATAAAACTTGCACTTAAACTTTTTACAACATGAGTGTCTGAATTTATTTAGCGAAAATCTTTTAAGGAGTGTTTGAGGTATCTAATAATGTTGTAGTTGCTTTAGTACATTGTCTGACGGCTATTTACGAAGCACTTTTCGCAATCAATTAAGCTTTTAAATTAATGTTACTTGTTATTTTTATAATATAAAAATTACATTAAAAACGGTTGATAGTTTAATTGTTTTTATTTATAAATAATGCAGTGAATTCAGTGCCTATAAAAAGCCGCCGCATTTGTAAGTAGCTGATCAGATACTTAAAGCTTAAAGCTCCAACGTTAAATGCAGTAATGGAACCAGTTCCAATGAACGCAACTAAAATTTCGCAAACATTGTTGAGGCTCACATAATTGCATTAGTTTTAGTTAATTTAGTTAATTGTGAATGACCTTCGCTAGTTAGTGTTGTAAAATCACTAAATATTACATCAGTATTAACTTTTGTAACTTTTAAGCATAACTTTTAAAACATATGGGAACAAATATTGTTAAGTACATTAGGGTGGGTCAATGTTTTTATTGCAATTATAAAACTTATAAATTTAAAAAAATTGAAAAAATGCTAGGGTATTTGTTATTGATTATTTAATTATTAATTATTTTCCTCTACATTTTTGTTAATTAAACACTTTTTAACATAAACTTTTTTGTAATAATATAAAAAACATATTTTTTCAACTTAAAATTTGGTTTTTCAGTTAAAAACTAAAAAATCATTAAATATTTAAAATTTTCTTTTTAACAATTTTTTTTTACTATAATTTCTGTTTTTATTTTAAAAAATATTTTCTTTTTAATTTAAAAAAATTGTATTTTAATTTAACTTTTTTTTTTTCAACTTTTTCAAAAATATTATTTTTAATTTTTTAAAATATATATTTTTTTAAATTATAAGTTTAACCATTTTGCTTTTTATAATATGAGTTTTGCTTAAAGCTAGCCATTAAAAACTACAGAGTTGGATATAAAAATCTTTTCAGCTGAGACAGGAATATTTTTTCAAAGTTAGGAATTTAAATTTTAGGTTTATTGTCGTTGTGTAGTTATTTATTTAAAAAAAATAAAATCATAATCATTTTTTTTTGTTAGTTAAAAACTTCGCTTTTATGTCATTCCAAAGAAAATATTTAATTTTATATTCTTTAAATAAAAATAATACATTTCTTTTAAAATTTTTAGAAATATTTTGCTTAAGTGATATATCGTGAATACCCCTATTATTTTATCATAATTCTTTTATTATAATTATCGATGCATAATTAAAAAGTTGCATAAAATCGAGTTAGCAATTACTTTTTGTAAGACATTACAATATAATTTACAAATTTAAAACACCTTAAGTTATATACCGTGAATACCCATATTATATATTTTCCAATATCATAATTCTTCGAAAAATCGATACCTAATTAAAATGTTTCCTACAATTTAATGTGCAATTACTTTATGTAAGACATTACAATAATTTAAGTGTTTCCAAAACAAATTAATAACAGTTTATGGTATATCCAAAAAAGAAATTATGCCTAATTTTGTACATAAAATTCGAATTATTCATTGCTAAACGGAAAGGGGCAACACAATCATAAAGTTTCTTGCCACAAAATACCACACATAAAAAAAACATCGCATATGGTATTTTTTTTTTTGAAAATCTTTAATTCCATTTTTTAATAGCTATTACTCGCACTCGTGAATGGGGCGCCACCGAAAGAAAGAAAAACTGTTCAATTTGACCCAAATAGCGGCATGTGGCAAGGCGTAAATTATTTAGACCGTTAATTATTAGTACATAAATGTGTTTATATACACAGTAGATAGTTACTTTATATACAATACGTGCATTTATCGTATCGATTTCTTCCAATGCATACTAATTTTTATAGATTAATGCTAATTGCTGTAATGCAATTGTAAATTATTTGTTGACCCTTGACAGGAAGTTGTAACTTGCCTTATGTCTCGGACTTATAGACAAATAAATAAAGCGTTAATAACTTTCTTTAAGGAAATGTAAAATGGCTAAAACAATTGTTACTATGGTTATAACTGACCCATTTCGGGGCTCTAACAATGTCTGTCTGACTTGGAGTTGAGTTGTAAATTTTCAACGCGTTACATTATGATAAAGAAAAACCTCACACAGCCAGACAAAGTTAAGTCTTATATAAGTACTTACTATGTACCCGAAACTTCAAAAGGCATTGTAATTTGTAAACAAGCCGAGTCTTAAGTTGTTGGCAAACCTTTTATGTACACTTGAAGAGCTATAGCCGCACTTAACAAAATTATAAATTATGGGAATTGGAAATTATGATGAGCCCACACCGAATTAAAAAGTGGGCTACAATAGACCTGGGCGTACTTGTTGAATTTTTTTGAAAATCTTTCAAATTGAATGACCTTTCATGTGTCAAGTCTTTTGTATGATGTATGAACACTTGAGATAGCATAATTTTTAAAGCCGGAGTTTACTAAACAAAGCGAATCCTTCATTGTTGGAATCTCTAAAAGCAGCACCCTATCTTAGAAATTTGCATGCCAAAAATCTATTACGCTAGAAAATGGTTGACAATTAGTTCTGGAAATGGCTACCTCGACATAAAGTAATTTTCTGGGCTCGTTACTTTAGCCATTAGTTTTATTACACCAAAATTTCCATTAACAAACAGTTTATTTTTAGATTTGCAGATGACTTGACTATTAGCGCTTAATTAGGACTAGGAAAAAATATCGAAAATATTACAAAAAGTTTTGTTTGATTAATTCGACAAGAAAGCGAAAGATTGATAGACCCATTTCCTTAAAAAACAAAAATAAAAACATTCTGTTGCGTGGACAAACACGATTTTTGTTATTTTTATATTTAATTGACATAGTTTGAAACTTTGAGATTAATGCCTTATATCTTGAAAACTTTTCATTCGATCTTGACAGTAACAAATTTTTTATAATTGTATAGCTAAGGGAGTTAAAAAATAAGGTAA
Organism: Chymomyza amoena; assembly: GCA_037043745.1. Lineage (NCBI taxonomy): Eukaryota > Metazoa > Arthropoda > Insecta > Diptera > Drosophilidae > Chymomyza > Chymomyza amoena. The sequence goes on from JBAMAX010001793.1 coordinate 155,381, forward strand.
GGTTATAAAAAATGCTCCTACATAAAGGTTCACCTTATCGTGAATACCCCTAAACTTATTTTCAAAGTTCGAGTTGTGCGCAAATGCACACTTAATCGTGAACATCCCTAATATAGTTTTCAAAGTTTGAGTTGTGCACAAATGCACACTTATATCGTGAACACCCCTAATCTAATTCTCAAAGTTTTTAGTTGTGCACAAATGCACACTAATATCATGAACACCCCTAATATAATCATCAATGTTTCAAGAAATTTAACAGAATATTTGTTTATCTAAGTTTTAAACCCAAACAACTACTATTAAATAATAATTTTTTTTTTGGCCTAGATAAAAAATAATTGGATTCAAAATACAATTTTACACTCATTAATAATTTTTAAACTAATACCTAATTAAAAAAATTCTCTCACATAAAAGTTCAAGCTCTACACGAAAACACTTTTGGTGAAGACCCCTAATCTAAATTTTAAAGTTCGAGTTGTGCACAAATGCACACTTATATCGTGAATCTAATTCTCAAAGTTTGAGTTGTGCACAAAATGCACATTAATATCGTGAACACCCCTAATCTAATTCTCAAAGTTCGAGTTGTGCACAAATGCACACTTATATCGTGAACACCCCTAACATAGTCAGCAATGTTGCAAGAAATTTTACAGCATATTTATTTAACTAAATTTTAAACCTAAAAAACTTATATTTAATAATAATTATTTAATTTTTCTTTACTTACAGTTACACAACGTCGTCAAATTACGATTTCAACTTGTAAGCAATTAAATAATTAAACCAACTGTCGTATAAAAAATACAATTATTATAATAATATAATAAAAGCTAAAAATCTACGTATGCAAAAAATAAAAGCCAATAAACTACTTCAATTAGTAAAATGTCGATTAAACGCAAATTAAACAAATTAAAGCAAAATTTCATTTCTTTAGATAATGAGTATGAAAATCAAATGAAGCGGCTAATCAAATTGTTTTAAGAGAAATTCTTAAATTCGAAGCAAAAGTTGAAAACCCCTCAACGCTCCTCAACGTTAAAACGAATACGAATTTGATACAGTCAAAAAAGAAATATAAAAATTACGGAAATGGATTTAAGTCTTGAACGTGATAGCTCCGCGCTGGGCAGTCTGTTTCAGCAGATTATCAATGACATGAAGGTGAGTACAAAATAAAGGTGTTGAAATTTTAGAAGAATACTTGGGAGTCAAATGAACTTCATTCATAATAATATATGAAGCTATGCAATTATAAGGAAAGAAACTGAAACCATTTAAATTGTGTCAGTTGAATGCATTCAGTATTATGAAATTGGGGCATTTCGGACGTCAATCTTCATAAGTGATGAAATGTTAGAGATTTTTGAGAAGTGAATGGGGTTTATTATAATGTAATATATTTTTGTTTTTGTAGAGGCCTTATAAAACTCATGCTGATACAAAAATTAAGCTACGTTGATACATTTTTATTGTAAATATTGGGAAGATTTAAGTTAAAGTTATTTCTACGCAAGAGTGTGACCAGAGCAACTAAATTACTTAGTTGTATACCCAGAACGGTACTTTTGAACTATTTTATGAACCTAACCTGAGTAACACAAATTCATTGGAGCTTTTCAATTCGGATTTAAAAAAAATAAAATTGGGTATAAAATACTGTAAATAGTTTCAGATGGTTTTGGTCAAATTTTTAATAGAAAATTACCAAAAATTTTCTCTATGAACTTATGAACTAGACTGCAAACTATGATTTTGTCAATTTCGTTGGAGTTTTTTGGGGTTTGGCAGCACTAGTGGCTTTAAAATGAAATTTAATATCGAGTATTTCGAATCATCATCATCGTTTGGCGCTACAGCTCTTTGTGAGCTTTGGCCTGCTGAACATAATGCCTCCAGGTTGCACGATTATTTGCTAATTCTTTCCAGTTTATTATCTTAATCTTATCCATATCCTCCTTTAGTTCTTCCATCCATCGCGATCTTGGTCTGCCTCTTGCTCTGGTGTTGAATGATTTTGCATCTAAGATTTTTTTTTGGGCTCTAAAAGGTTCCATTCGTGACACGTGGCCTAACCACCTTAGTCTTTGTGCTTTAATGAAACGTACAATGTTTTCTCCTCTAATAAGCTGATCTAGTTCGTCGTTCCATCTACTTCGCCACTCTCCATTGTCATTAATAACGCCAAAAATTTTTCTTAGAATTTTCCTTTCAAATACCTATAGCTTGGATTTGTTTTTTTTCACTCAGCGTCCAAGATTCAGATTTTGAATGGTTTCATATATTCTCCGAAAACCGAGAAATCCAAACCGAAAATAAATAGAAATAAATAAAATTAAATTTTATTTGGATTCGGAAACCCAATCTTTTGTCGATAAAACTAATTGTCAATAAATATTCAACTTAAAGTTAGCATAAATAGTATTTGAGAATATCAAAGGATATTTAAAAATATATTTCAATATAAAATACGTGATTTTTAATCCTATTTTGTCGGTTCGTTTTTATTTCACTTGCCACAAATCATTCGGTTTCAAAGCACATGAAAAATTCGGATTGGTGGAAATGCGAGCAGCAAACATTCGGTTTAAAAACGAATCCGAATAAAACATTCGGACTGTGTTTCCGGAGCACGGCTGATAGTTATGGTTCGAGATTTCGGCTCTATGCTTAGTACAAAAAAAATATGTTATTAGTTTTATCCAAATAATCATAAGGTCATAAAATTGTAAACCAAGCACATAAATTCGAATCGTTTGCTCTTTATTCGTAAGATTTTCCGCACTACCTGAAAGTAACATCGATGTTATATCGATACATCGATGTGTTTTATTTCTATATTTCGATTTTCGATCATAGAAAAACATATCTCAAAGACCCGAAGTAGTATGCTTGATTCAATTTTGGTACTTCGACAATATTTTAATGTAGAAAACTAAGATTCAAGCATGTAATTTTTAATATAGATCTCAAATTATGACGCTATTAGAACATGTGCAGAAAACTTCTTCTGTATTCTTGTAGCATCCAAAAAAAAAGCGAACAAGGCTGAATCCGAAGTCCAAAAAACCCCGAGGGTTCTTAGATAATTTCCAAATTGCCTAGTTTTATCAGATTTTTTGGTGAATACCTCAATGGGATTTTTGGACGGGAATTTTTGAATTAATTTAAACATTACAAAATTGCCGCTAAATGTAGTAGTATCGATACATCAATGTGTTTAGTTGAAAATATAAAAATTTCTCTAGCAATGTGACAGGGATTTGGAAACTATAATGTTTTTATTTAAAAATGTGCGGTAAGATTGTCATATATAAAGCAAGGGGAGAGGTGTTGATTAGTTCTTAAAAGATACTACATATAGTATATATATATTTAAAATTCATTCCAGTTGAACTTATGAACTGGGTTGCGAACGAACGTATTATCCAAATCACAATTAACGATTAGACTCCTAATAGAAAAAAGTTTTTTATAAAAAATTAGTTAGAAATATAATTTTATAAAAATTAATTTGAGGATGTGAACTGAATTGCGAACTAAGCCTTAAAAACAGTGGCGAATCCATGGGGGAGTTTTTCGAGTACGGATCACCTCTTAAAAGATAAAATGGGTTAAATGTTTTTTGCGATAACTCAATAAATAATCGAAATTTTAAAAATTATTTATATCTCTTAAAGTTATTAAAATCGAAGACCTTGATTAAAAAATCTCACTTAAATCCCATATCTATTTCTATCTATCTCATGAGAGTCCATGGACTTAGAAATATATTTTTTCTACAAATTATTTTGAACTTGTGAACTGGAATGCGAACTAAGCCTAAAAGCCAGTGGCGAATCCAAGGGGTGTTTCCAGGTCTGGACCTTCAGTTAAAAATTTGAGAGCTCGGTTTTTTTTTGCGATAACTCGATAAATATTTGAAATTTTGAAAAATTTTGATATCTTTTAAAGTTATCAAATTCGGAGAACTTGATTAAAAATCTCACTAAAATGCCATATTTATTTGAGAATTAAAGAACTGGATATAACCCATGAGAGTTTATGGATTTAGAAATTTATTTCTTATAGAAATTACTTTAGACTGCGAACTAAGCCCTAATGCTCGTGGCGGATCGATGAAGGCCTTTTGGGTACGAACCTTCCTTAAAAGTTGGAAAAATGGGTTGAAGGTTTGTTGCGAGTTTTGATATATATACACTAAAAATTGAAAGAGTATCAATAAGATTAAGGAATCAGTGTTATCGAAGACTTTTGGTATTAGCTTTTAAAGATTTTAATTCAAGTTTGCTATCTTGGTTTTTTGATATTATGGTAAAAATTATGTCAACTGGATATTTAACTTCAGAAAATGTTGTATGGATAGCAATTATAGAAATTGTTTTATAGATATCAATTAAAGATATTATTACATAAAATATTTTCTCAGGAATTGCTGGGTTTACTATATGTAAGATAAAGAAATACTCCGTATAAAACTTTTTATAAGTTTTGAAGGAACCTCCATTCCGACACACTTTGATAACACATAAAATGCAAAGAAATCTGCGGTATATATAATACGTATATATAAAAAATCCCACTCTGCAATACTTTTCATATCATTTTATTTTTGGAAGCCCCTTGAAGAAACAAAAGAATGAAACCACATGAAATACTAAAAAAAGAAAACTCTTAAGCCGCAACAAAATAAAAAAATGGCGGACGTAAAGTCGGGCGCGGACGACTTTAGGATACCCTGTACCACTAGCTTGTAATAAAGTCCGATTTCTTCACAAAAAACCAAAAACAGAAGAATTTTTAAGCAAAAAATTTGACACGGTGCTTAAATACCTTAAAAAAGATATGAACGCCAAAGTTATTTCAAATATCTTTACAAACAAACAAAACACATCGAATTTTGTATAAAAAACGTGTTTTTGGACCGATTGGTCCTATGGGAGCTATATGATCTAGTCAAACGATTTGGATTAAATTTGGTACAGTGCTTAGGAACTATAAAATACTCACGAATGTCAAATTTGGTCCCAATATCTTAACAAACAAACGAAACACAACAAATTTTGTTAAAAAATCGATGTTTTGGAAGATCGGACCTATGGGAGCTATATGATATAGTCCACCGATTTTGTTCAAATTTGGCACATTGCTTAAGTGGTCTAAAAATTTCCAAACACCAAATCTGGTTAGGATATCTTTATTAAAAAACGAAATATAGCCAATTTTTCTTTAAAAAAGTTATTTTGGCCGATCGGTCCTATGGGAGCTATATGATATAGTCAACCGATTTTGATCAAATTTGGTACAGTGATTGGGAACTATAAAAAACTTTCGATTGCCAAATTTCGTTACGATATCTTCATAAACAAACGAATTATTCATCTAAAACGCTTTTTTTTTTCGAGGTCGTCTCAAACACCCCCATAGGAGCTATATAATTTATCCCCGATATCAAAAAAATAAAATAAACTTGCCTCCTATGGAATAATATGGGATCTAATGTGAAAGTTTGGTAACTCTAGCTCTTACCATCTCTGAGATCTAGGCGTTCACACGGACGGACAGACGGACGGACAGACGGACGGACAGACGGACAGACGGACATGGGTATATCGACTTCTCTATTCACCCTGATCATATTTTAGGTAACTTTGGGGTGTCTCCGACGTCTCCTTCTATATGTTACATACATTTTCGGCTTGCACAAACTTAATATACCCTTGGACCATACGGTACAGGGTATAAATATTAAAAAAAGATTTGTATGTGAGCGGAAGACACGTCTTGTCAAATAGTAAATTGAAAACTAATTTTAACTACAGAAAATTCCGATTCTAAGAATTTCTTGGCATATAAATAAGTTAGCCAAGTTAGCACGTGCTATAAACTTGTAGAAAACTGTTTAAAGTTTTATTTTTCTTTTGACCATATCGAATATCAAGAAAAAGTTGTTTATGTTGTTATTTTCTACCTACCAAGTTCTACCTAGTATTACGAAGTATCTTGTGTTTATTTAATGAATGCGACGTAGTCATTTAAAAGTCGTCGTCATATTGTCTGCTTTTGACCTCCTCACATGCTGGGTTTATGCTCTACTTAAATGCTTATAATTTTTTTTTAAACTAAACTTGCCAAGCAAATTCATTAAAGCCCAATGTCAGCGAATGCAGACAGACAGAAACGAACACACACACAGAATGATATACGCACAGTGGTGGGCATAAACTCAGCATGTATCTGTATCTGCAAGATACACATTAATTAAACGAAGCGCAAAGCAATTTAGACAGCTTTCAGTAACTAATTGTTTAAATTTTATAAGAAGCAGAGCGCAAATTAAGAACAACACATAACAAAGCAGGAATTTTCGGAACTTTCTATATACAAAGAAATATATCTATACTATATAAGTTGTTTACTTTGTTAACGGATGTAGCCGATACTTTTATTCTCTAAATTTGTTAGACAATTTCGTCATAGAAGCAAATTTGTTTAGCGTAACCTTAAAGTAAATGCGTTTTTCTTTAATAGGTCTAAATTGCGAAAATTTGTACAAGGTAATACGATTTTTCTTGTTAGAAAATTTCCTTGGCCTATATGTATCTTAAACTGAATAGATTGCTCACATCAGACATCTTTGTAAAAAATGGTTCAATTTTGTTTAAACTGTTTTAGTTGGGTTCAAATTTATACAAAAACTTGTAGGAATAATAATTTTCTTATCCCGAATTCCCATTGGTATATTTGTACTCTAAACTGAAAAGATTTTTCTCATAAGAACTATTTTTTGCCGATCTTTTCTACGACAGATGCGTAAATAACACTGTCCAACAGTGAAAAAGAACTTTTCAAGTGACCTAGTGTACGTTGTAGGTCTTGACGAGTAGATCACGATAGCGTTTTTCAAAATTGTCTAACACCCCAAAATCGGAAGTTATCGCTTAAAAACCGTTTTCGGGTCTGCGATCACTCCACTACACAACGTCGCCATTTTTCAACCGATTTTCGATTGCTTTACGGTTTTGGAAAGAAGAAGATTCAAGCTTTAAGATGATATACATTTGTTTATACTTTATACAAAGCAACTTCGTGATTTTTTAAAAGTTATCTAAGATTTACACTTTTTTTATTCGATTTTCACACTTTGAAGTCATTTTTATATAACATTTTGTTAAAACACCTTAACTTTTTTACATTTAATCTTAAAGAAATATTAATTCCGAGTAAGAAAAGTTATGGTTTATTAAAATCGGTCGATAAATGCTTAAGTTACGACGCTTATTGTAAACAAGAAAATTCAATTTTCATCGACAAAAAAAAATGTTTTAGATGGATAATTCGTTTGTTCATGAAGATATCGTAACCAAATTTGGTATAATACTTAAGAACAATAAAAAACTTACAAGTGCCAAATTTGGTCGCAATATTTTAGAAAACAAACGAAAAACAACAAATTTTGTTAAAAAATCGATTTTTTGACCGATCATTCCTATGGGAGCTATATGATATAGTCTACCGATTTTGTTGAAATTTGGCACATTGCCTAAGTGCTCTAAAAAATTTCAAAACGCCAAATTTCAACAAAATCGGTAGACTATATCATATAGCTCCCATAGGAATGATCGGTCAAAAAATCGATTTTTTAACAAAATTTGTTGTTTTTCGTTTGTTTTCTAAAATATTGCGACCAAATTTGGCACTTGTAAGTTTTTTATTGTTCTTAAGTATTATACCAAATTTGGTTACGATATCTTCATGAACAAACGAATTATCCATCTAAAACATTTTTTTTTTGTCGATGAAAATTGAATTTTCTTGTTTACAATAAGCGTCGTAACTTAAGCATTTATCGACCGATTTTAATAAACCATAACTTTTCTTACTCGGAATTAATATTTCTTTAAGATTAAATGTAAAAAAGTTAAGGTGTTTTAACAAAATGTTATATAAAAATGACTTCAAAGTGTGAAAATCGAATAAAAAAAGTGTAAATCTTAGATAACTTTTAAAAAATCACGAAGTTGCTTTGTATAAAGTATAAACAAATGTATATCATCTTAAAGCTTGAATCTTCTTCTTTCCAAAACCGTAAAGCAATCGAAAATCGGTTGAAAAATGGCGACGTTGTGATAGTGGGAGTGATCGCAGACCCGAAAACGGTTTTAAGCGATAACTTCCGATTTTGGGGGTGTTAGACAATTTTGAAAAACGCTATCGTGATCTACTCGTCAAGACCTACAACGTACACTAGGTCACTTGAAAAGTTCTTTGATTTTTTTCAATTCTGTAGGACAGTGTAATTATTCCTCCTTGTATGAATTGTTGTGCTTTGAAAAAAGTTTTACGGCATACAAATTTCTATATAAACATTTTCTTTAAATATTTCTCAATTTAAGGGTATAGGAATTTTCTTATTAAACAATTTCCTTGGAAATCTCAAACGATTGTTCCAAACGAAACTGATTTTAACCAAAATAATTATTCACTTTTGTTTGAATGGTTTCGATTTAAAAACAATTTTAGGGCTTACGCATTTTTTTAGAAACAAATTTTCGTCAAATATGTTGTATTTATTATCAAAAAATTTCCTTCAAAATCTAAAACGTTTTTTCTGATAGAAACTGATTTTTGACCAATCGTTCCTATGACAGTACAGCTATGTAAATAATAGTTCGTCGGATGCATTTTAACTATTTTGAATGGATTAAAATTAAACCTAAAAGTTTTAGAGAGTATGATTTTCGGTATCTCAATATTTCCCAAACTTAAAAAGATTTAATAGTTTTTTTTTATTGATGCATTCTATATAAAAACAAATTTTAGGTTATACGAATTTCTTTTAAAACAAATTGTCTTTATATAAGTATACGAGGTGTGTTCAAAAAGTAAGGTGACTTAAGCAATTTCGCGGGCAAAGTATTTTCGATTATCGATTTTTTTTATTTTGTTGTGTTGGTACACTCTTCCCGAACATCTGTACCAAATTTCAAGTGAATGGCATTTTTTGTTTGGTTGTGAGAGGCGTAAAGTTTATAAGTGTTTTGCGTGCTCGGCGATTTTTTGCTATCGAAAAATATGGATCAACGGATTTGCATTAAATTTTTTGTAAAAAATAAAACGCAAAACACTTATAAACTTTACGCCTCTCACAACCAAACAAAAAATGCCATTCACTTGAAATTTGGTACAGATGTTCGGGAAGAGTATACCAACACAACAAAACAAAAAAATTGATAATCAAAAATACGTTGCCCGCGAAATTGCTTAAGTCACCTTACTTTTTGAACACACCTCGTATATCTTAACTTAAGAGAATTATCAAAAAATTTCCATGTAATTCTGAAACGATTGTTCTGATAAGAACTGGTTTGTACTAATCGTTCCTATGACAGCTTAGTGAATAATAGTTTGTCGGAAGTATTTTAACTCATTCGATTGAATTAAAATTTGACCTAAAAGTTCTACGGAGTATGAATTCGTACTTCAAAATTTTCTTAAAATATTTCCAGAACTAAAAAAGATTTTTTAATTTTTGTTTTTATATTTAAGAACAAATTGTAGGTTAAACGAATTTCTTTTAAATCAAATTTTCTTTATAAATATATCTTAAATTAAGAGAGTTGAAATTTTCTTATCAAAAAATTTCCGTGTTACTCTAAAACGATTGGAACTGGTTTGTACCAATCGTTTCTATGACAGCTATGGGAATAATAGTTCGTCGGATTCTTTCGATTGGAGTATAATTTGACAAAAAAGCACGAAGGAGTATGAATTCTGTATCTAAAAATTTCCTTGAAATATTTCCCAAACAAAGAAAGATTAAGGGATGGGGAATTTTCTTATCAAATATTTCCGTGTAAATTTGAAACGATTGTTCTGATAAGAACTGATTTGTGCCAATCGTTCCTATGACAGCTATGTGAATAATAGTTCGTTGGATGTGTTAAAAATTTCTACTAAATGCGAATTTTTTTATCTCAAGATTTCCTTGAAATATATACCAAACTGAAAAAGATGCTTTAATTTTTCTATCGATGGATTTTATAGTCAACATAAAATATGCGAATCTAAAAATTAGGTATCATTATAAAGATAAGACGAAGAATCTTCGAGCTGTAAATATGTTTAAGATTACAAAAATACTTAAAAAATATAATATCGTTAACAAAATCTTATATTCGGACATTCAAATATCCGATCATTTTAAGAATGAATTGTTTGCTTTTTTCAAATGGGAGAAAAATATTGCTCAAGTTAAAATAAAACTTAAAAAAGTGGAAAATTGTTTTTCTTTATAGTTTTGGGATTATTAACAAATATAAAACAAAATTTTAAAAATTTAACTGTTTAAGCCACTGAAAATAGACATCCTTTCACAGAAGACCATCCAATTTTTGTTTGATTCTAACATTTGTTTTCTTTTATCGAATATGAAAGTCCCTGTGCGTCATTTTAAGTGTGGACTTCAATGTTAGCCCTCTATATAATCAGATCTAATCTGATTATAGAATCTTTTTACGAAAATTTGCGATTTAAAATATCCGTGATCTTAGTGGTCGAAACAGACATATTTATTTCGACTATCGTTTTCTATATATTATCGTTTTATATAGACTATCGGTTTGTATCAATCATCCATTTATATAGACTATTGAATTGTAACAATTCATTAAAAAAGTTCACTTTTTTATCCCGTATCTAGATATTTGAAATTTGGAAAACTGGATATAGCTCCTTAAGCCAAATGTAAAGATTGTGGACTTCAACGATTTCAGCCCTCGAGAGCAACAGATGTGATCTGCTTATTCATAAATAGAATCTTTGTATGAAATTTGGAGATTTAAGATTTCCAAGTTCTTTGCGCTCAAAACAGACAGATTTATTTAGTTTTTTGTCGATTATCGAGTTATTTTAATATCGCTTTTTAGCGATTATCGACTTTTAAATTATATGGACTAACGATGTGTGTTTACTGATGAAATATTTCTATACCAGATCTGATCTGTTCATAAATAGAATCTTTGTATAAAATTTGGGGATTGAAACAGACAGATTTATTTAGTTTTTGTCGATTATGAGTTATTCTACTATCGCTTTATAGCAATTATCGACTTTTAAATTATATCGACTATCGATGTGTGTTTACTGATGAAATATTTCTATAACAGATCTGATCTGCTTATATTCATAATAAGAAGAATCTTTCGACGAAATTTGGAAATTTAAGATTACAAAGATCTTAGCAGTCGAAACAGACAGATTTATTTCGACTATCTTTTTGTATCGATTATCGTTTTTTTAAAGACTATCGAGTTATTCGACTATCGCTTCATTTCGATTTGTGTTTATTGACCTTTACTAGGTGTATACCAGATCTGATTATAGTCATAATATAAAGAATTTTGGAGATTTCCAAGATCTTAGCGGTCGTAACAGACCGATTTATTTCGACTATCTTTTTGATATCGATTATCGTTTTGTATCGATTATTGTTATTTTTTTTTTATAGACTTTTGAGCTATATAGACCATTTCTTTATATCGATTATCGATTTGTAGCGACTATTGTTTTATAGCAAGTATCGACCTATAATACTTATTGATTTATATCGACTGATGAAATAGTTTTATAAATTAAAAGTTCGGAAAAACTTTCTTCTCACTGTAACACACCTTTGAACGCCCTCAAGACACCCTCAAGACTTTATTGAATATAGTGTATTTCAAATTGACAGCTCAGCTAATTGCATATATAGTATATAAAAAAAATTCTGTCTATTATTATCAAAAATTTCGGAAATTTTCAGCTGCGTGCCAATTTATATTTTATATTTATATAAATTGGCAAAATTTTAATTAATGCCGCATACAGATCAACAATTTTTAATTAAAAGCATCAAATAAACAAGAAACTTTTCCATAATAAATCGCTCGTAATCTTTGGGACCATTTTAAAGCCAGCACTTGTTTTTCTAAAGATCCAATTCAATGGATGGCATTTGTAGTTGTAAATCTTGTCATAGACATTCATAATGACACTTGGGCATGGTCTTGGGGGCAACTCCTCTCTCTCTCTATAGAGTAATTCCCTTCTTATAGCTACATTAAGTTGCCAGTTGGCCGTCTAAAGTTATTATTGTAGTTTGACAGAAGAAATTTATAGTGGCAGCAGGTAATATCTTACATTTTTATAGTCTTAGCACATGTATCTCTATCTATTTTTGTCTATCTAAAGATCTCTGCCGCATCAAACTCATCATCAGCAGCGGTATGAGGAGCATCCGTTTGAGCTTTAAAACATTAGGTGTTTTTTTTTTGTTGTTGTTAGTGTTCTAAATTATGTTGAAATTTAATTTTCAGCACGTTCCCAATGCTTTATATGAGCACTTGGGTCAACTGTTTTTTTTTTTTTTGAGTTTCTTGCATTTTTTTATACACTGTAATTAGAGGGTACTCATTGGGGTATTGTAGATTTGCACAATGTGCTTAAACGCTAATGGGGTTTCCTTTTTTGAACTCCTAGCTTCTAAAGACCATAAGAGCTAGTTTTACAAATCTTTAACAAAATGTGCGCATTATCTGAGTAGAGTTTGTAGATTTAGCTAGATATTTGACACTGTTATCCGTAGAAGTATGCTTCTTCTTAGCTTTGCCTGTGCTTCGGTAAGAAGGTTCAGATATCCAAGATCATAAGAATCAGAAACCTCGAATTTGAGCATCACTTGCACATTAGCTGGGTTTATATTGTAAATTTTCATCGAAAAAATTTAACAAAGAATCTCTTCTTTCATCATCAGTTGTCAAAAACTCGATAAATAATCAAAATTTTGCAAAATTTTGACAAGAAAGCTAGAATCTTGATTAAAAAAAGCTATCTATTTTAGAATCTGGATATACCCCATAGAAATAAGTATATGTGCGTTCATAATTGTTTGGTTAATCAGTTTTCTAAGAAACTTGCTTTCACAAAAAAAAAAAAAAATGGTCTAAAGTACGTCATCTTTCATTCGATACTTCGATAAATAATCAAAATTTGTGAAAAACATTGACGAAAAATTTAGGATCTTGATTGAAAATGCTATCTATTTTAGAATTTGAAAACTGGATATACCTTCAAAGAAATAAGTATATATCCATTCATAAATTGTTTGGTTAATCAGTTTTCGAAGAAACTGGGTTTCACTAAAAAATATGGTAAAGTATCCCATCTTTCATCTTAAGTTATCGATAATCCGATTATAATCGAAATTATGAAAAATATTGATAAGAAATCTAGGAGCTTGATTAGAAAAGCTATCTATTCTAAAAGCTGATGATAATCGTAAAACATAAAAAAATATATATTAAATAAAAAAAGTGTTATAGAATCTGGAAATACCTCATAGAAATAACTATTAAAAAATCAAATAAATTTGTTGTTAAGAATTTTTTTATAGAAGTTCAAATAAGAAATAAAAAACAGAGAATTTAAAATTTGATGAAAGGATATCGGTTCATATGAAATAATTATATGTGCAAAACTACAAATTTGAAATTTAAAAATAAGTAGCTAATTTTTATTTAACATTAATAGTGTATTTGGCTCCCTTTATTGTTTAATATTTTGTTTTTTTCATTTTGGCATCGAGGAAATAAGATTTTTCCTCGTTATTCAATCTATATTCCCATTCTTCACGCAAAGTCCTTTTAAGGTCTTCCAAGATCTCAAAATGACGACCTTTCCTTTAGATCTTGTTAGAAACTATTCCCCATAGGACTTCGATGTGGTTTAAGTCGACCTGATAATCACCATTACAATAATGGTATTTTTCACGACCGAAAAAGTAAAATATCGGAATTTGGCGTTCCAAAATTTATATTATTCGGCAAAACCCGAGCGGGCGGGTTTATGGCGGTTCTATAACTTGTTAATAGGCTCCATGTTGTATCCCAGATATGGTGGGACCTAAATGAACTTATATTCTCAAGCAAAAGATATTTTTTTGAATCTCTTTATCTGTTACTACAGTCGTTACCGTTTTAAGGTTGTCCAATTCTCTTGATTTTTCCAAAATTTTTGATTAAGAACTAAAGAAATAGAAATATTTGTGCACATGTACTTATTTCTATGAGGTAACTCATGGGAGTTTAACCTACTATAAAAAATGGCATTTAAAAACAAAACCGCCTTATCTCTCTAATTCGTCTAATTCCTCATAGAATTTTCGATACTCTGATAAATAATCGAAATTTTTGCGAATATTGATATCTTTTAAAATAAATAAAATCGAAGACATTCATTAAAATAGTTCACCCTTTTTTTTTTGTTCTCGTATCTGTTTGAGAAACTGAAAACTGGGTATAACTAACAGGTGGGCTGAAAAGTCCGTATCGTTTCTATGAGATGGCGCCACCAGAATAAAATTCATACCCTTCTTAGGTAGTACCAACCTTCAAAAGATACCTGTAAAAACCTCTTTGACAGCTGTCGGATCATTAGTTTGTGAGTTATCGTATCGAGAGTGACGCTACTTTTGTTATTTTTGAAAACCATGGAAAGTCAAGAGTTTCGTGTGTTAATGAAACATTATTTTTTGATGAAAAAAAGTGCCGTCGAATGCAAGAAATGGCTTGATGAGTGTTATCCGGACTCTGCCCCGGGCGAAGCAACCATTCGCGAGTGGTTTGCTAAATTTCGTACCGGTCATATGTCAACCGAAGACGACGCACGCAGTGGACGCCCAAAAGAGGCAGTTACGGACGAAAACGTGAAAAAAATCCACAAAATAATTTTGGGAGACCGCAAAATACGGTTGATCGACATAGCCAAGGCCTTAAAGATATCAAAGGAACGCGTCGGTCACATCATTCATGAATATTTGGATATGCGAAAGCTCTGCGCGAAATGGGTGCCGCGCAATCTCACATTTGACCAAAAGCAACAACGCATCGACGACTCCGAGGCCTGTTTGGAGGTGATTTTGCGCAATAAAACCGATTTTTTTCGCCGATACGTCACCATGGATGAAACATGGCTCCACCACTACACACCGGAGTCAAATCGCCAGTCGGCCGAGTGGACGGCTGCATCCGAACCACCTCCGAAGCGTGGAAAGACGCAACGGTCAGCAGGCAAGGTCATGGCCTCTGTTTTCTGGGATGCGCGAGGAATTATTTTTATCGACTATCTCCAAAAGGGCCAGACCATCAACAGCGACTATTATATAGTGTTACTGGAGCGTTTGAAGGCCGAAATCGCCAAGAAACGACCACAAATGAAGAAGAAAAAAATCTTGTTTCACCAGGACAATGCGCCGTGCCACAAGTCCATGAAAACGATGTCAAAATTGCATGAATTGGGCTTCGATTTGCTCCCCCATCCACCGTATTCTCCGGACCTTGCCCCAAGCCACTTTTTCCTCTTTTCGGACCTTAAGAGAATGCTCGCCGGAAAAAAATTTCACACCAACGAAGAAATCATCGCCGAAACTGAAGCCTATTTTGAGGACAAGTCGAAGGATTACTACCGGAAGGGTATCGAAAAACTTGAAGACCGTTATAATCGCTGTATCGCTCTTGAAGGCAACTATGTTGAATAATAAAAGCGAATTTTGACAAAAAAAATATTTTTTCATTGAAACGATACGGAATTTTCAGCCCACCTGTTATATATCGATAACGCAATAAATCTAAATTTTGAAAAAAAAACTTTGATATCTTTTAAACTTATTCAAGTCGAAGGCCTTCATAAAAAATTGACTTTTCTTAAAAAAAACCGCCTAATTCGTCAACGCTCATTAAATTTCCAATTTTTCCGAAACTCTGTGCAGTGTATCTCACTGTCATCAATGCCCTAACTGATTAAAATATTTTAGTTTTTTGTTTTTTTTACCTTTACTCAATGAGTGAACGCATTTGCTTCACTGCATCTGCCAGGCTGCTGCTTTGTAAACGACTTCCGACTTTGTCGTTTGACCTGGCATTGTATCTGTCTCTCTGAGTTTCATCAGCTGCCAGCAGAGTATCTACAAAAACCCACACACACCAACACACACACAAGGGATTTGTATTCGGCGACTATTACGAATACAAATTCCAGTGTAAAAGATAAAAGTGCATTGCCGGCATTTTGAGCATTTTGCTATTTTTGTACTGCCGCCGTCCCTAAGCAGAAGCGAAGAGAGCACCTTGTGCCAGTTTTTAATGGTTCGACCCACAACGTGCACCTTGAGGCACAACCAGACAGCTGCTGCCATGCCAAGATGCGGGCGGCTGCATTTCAAATTTATCAAAACTTTTCTACACACACACAACAACAACAACAAGGTAGCTACAGATACAGATACATTAAACTATAGATATAGATACATTTACTGTACTGAGCTCTTGAGTTTAAACACGCAATTGCTTAGAAGTTCGTTGAAATTTGCTACTTGGCCTGAGTGCGAATTAGAGCAGAAAAAAAGATGATGCCTCTGTATGTGTATGTATCTGTGTATCTGTATCTATGTATCTAAGTACTAGTCTGTCTTTGTATGCTTGGTTACCTTACTATCTTTTACTGTGATTGTAACAAGTTTCTTTTATCCGACTGCAGAAACCATACGTGCAGTTATAACTATAGATCTTGATAACTTTGGGTAGGTCACTAGTGTTTGATTATTTGGATTTCTGTAATACACTTTCGTGACAAACTCTATAAACATTAAAACCAGCCAGATAGATACTTAGATACTTCTATCTAATGCATAAGATATTTGTATAAACTAAAAAGATTGTTGTAAACTTTGATGGCAATCTTAAATTTAACAAAAACAAAACGTGCAAATTGGTCGTTAAAAGACTTAACGATATTGTATGCGATATTTTCGAATTTCGGAATTTCGAAAACAAAGAAAATCGTAAAAAACTGGATGATATAGGGACGGATATCCCTTGGCTAATACCAAAATTTGGAAAATTTGATGTATGCGGTATTTTTGAATTTCGAAATGCCCAAGGTTACTGAAAGCTACTTCTATGTATATTTGGCTATATCGCGGCGGATTTCCCTTGGGTAACGCCAAAATTAGGAAAATTTAATTTATGCGTTACTTTTAAATTCCGGAACTTCCAAATGCCCACGGTTACCGAATTGTGTAAATTTTAAAAAGAAGAAAATCGGATATCCCATATTTTTGAATTTAGAAAATTTTTCAAATTCCCAAGATTACCGAAAGTTACTTCAATGTAAAGTACAAGATATTGATTGCGTAGAAAGATTGTAATACATGTATTGATAATCTTTATATCCAAAAAACACTTCATAGAGTTGCGAAACTCTGTACCAAACTCTATAAACAGCCAGATAGATGTATCTAATGCATAAGATATTCTTATTACTATGAAGCTTTCTTAAATGTTAATAAATTGAAGGAATATTTTTCGTAAAAAGAACTTGGAAATATCTGGAGATGGTAAAGGAACGGTTACCCTTGGGTAACGCTAAAGTTTTGAAAAATGCAAAGTATGCGGTATTTTCGATTTTCTGTTTTTCGAAATTCCCAAGGTTACCAAAAGCTATATCTATGTAATGTAAAAGACATTGATTATGCAGACAGATAGTAATATATTTATTGATAATCTTTATATCCAAAAAATTGCGTAGAGAGATAAACGAGATTTAAATCTTTATATTCAAAAACAATTTTTGGCCTTAAGGAAATTGACAGAGTCTAGAAAGGGTGTAAGAAGAATCGCATGCGGTATTACCAAAAAATTCCCAGTAGTTCCGAAAGTTTTTGCTTACGTACCAATCGCATCCAGTAATAATAATTTTATCTGATTTATTTTTTTTTAAGCTGCCTAGCTGAAAGGAACTGGATACTTAATTTCTAGTTCCGGACATGCGAGACAGAATCGAGTTTTCATGTCATATCTTAAAGATTCAAACTAAAAAATCAAGAATTTCGATTTAAAAACAATCGTTACCCTTTTTTGATGAAGTTTAGTTCTATCTCGACGAATTTCCCGATGTTCCGTAGTGGCCTTCAAACAAGAATTTTTTGTGTTAAAACAACGCCGAAAACGATTTTTTGATTATTGAGACGCAAATTTTTATTCCAAAAACATTTTTTGTTTTCCTTTTTCTATGAATTTTGGTTCTATTTCGACGAATTTCACGATGCTTCGTACTGGCCTTGAAACACAAATTTTTGCTATAAAAAGTACGCCCAAAACGATTTTTCGATTAGTGAGATTCAAATTTTAATTCCAAGAAAATTTTTTTGTCAACAGAAATTTAAGAATGATAGAAATAATTTAAAGAACAAAATGTAAAATAAAAATACGAAATTTCAGAATACTTAGAATGATTTTAAAAATAAGTGCTCTATAGGAAGAACTATTCATGCTGATTTTCAGAGTATTTTCTTGATTTTCATTGGAACATTCTTAATTCTGATTATCAGACTATTTTCTTGTTTTCCATTGTAAGAAGTCTTAAGTCTAAGAGTTAGAGCATTTTTCTTTTAATTCAAGAAAAATAGTGTTCAAAACACTCATGAAAATTTGATACTGAAACAATCATTTTGAGCAATTTTTAAATTAAGATAGACTATTTTTCTGAGTGTACAATAATTTAAACTAAGCCTGACTGTGTACGTATAAATAAATAGTAGCAAATTTCTTGTTATACAATTTATTTTCCAATCAAAGGATTTCTTTTCATCTGTACATAATGGAATTCCAATTGCAATCCAAGCGATTTTATCGTCCATCTGGGCAAACAAATATTGACTTTCAACCCAAACGGACTGTTTTCTAGGAAGTTGTTAAAGTTAATTAAATGCAAAAGAATTGAAGAATCAATATTTTAGCAGTTTGTTTTTGATTCGGCTTTAGGATTAAGTAAAAGGAAAACACAATAAACAAAGTAGAAGAAGAGATAAGCTTGGTGCTTTGTTTGGCATTCACTTTTGTCTTTTGGTCGTTTTTTTGGTGTTTTCGCCTTTGGGCTCTTAGGGGATATGGTCATCTAGCCAGTATGGGTACAATACCCTACAAGAGCTTTTTGTTGACAATATAGATATACCAGGGATGATTGGGATGCTCTAACGACAGCACAAGGGCGTATTATCCATTTAAGACGATATGCGAGAAACCGTAGAATATTAACTAATCATATCATATCTAGGGCTCTACGTTATCATAATGATATGATTATGAGATGAGTTTTGGTAGACTTTTCAGACATTGATACTATTAAAGTTCATAATAATATGGTCATGTATTGAAATCTACAAAAGTCGAAAGACTTCTCTTTTATTTTCGGTAAAGTTTAATATAAGACATGTCCAGTGGCGGATTCACGAAGGTGATTTTCGGGTCCGGATCCCCTCCAAAAGTTCGAAAAATGGGTTGAAAGTCTTTTGTCAGATATACGTACTTTTCGAAGTGATGAACCCTACCAAGACCAAATCTTAGATCCGCACTTGAACATGCCTGACAGATTTCCAAACTTTATAAAAAGTAAAAATGTCGTCGAAAACATTTAGTTTGTATAGAGGACAGTAATGAAAGAGGGTTTGTTATATAAGAAATTAGAATGATTTTTACCTCCTTTAAACAAGATATTTTAGGGGTTATCTCTAAACTCTTACGTGCTATGGATTTGTTTTTATCACGGATTTGGATACAACAATGTCGACATCCGGACTCAAAAAATATATATATTATGGGATGTTTTGAAGTAATGTTATTTTTCGATTCCTAGATTCGGAGGCCGGAACATATGATTTTCCGGACATTCGGAATTGAAAAATATATTTTATGGGATGTTGGATAGCTGTCTTATTTTTCGATTTTCATCATATTTATTATGTTTTTGGCTCTATCAAATTAGATCGCCTTTGGGTTCAATTTATAGATAACATCGTCGGACATCCGGACTTCAAAAACATCATTTATAGAATGTTTTAAAGTTATATTATTTTTTGATTTTTAGTACGTTTTTGGTTTTATTGAATCAGAGGTACCAAAAAGTAGAGATGTACTTTATGTGCTAGAGCCCTTACTTGCTGTGGATTTTTGACCTTGGACTTGCTTTGAACATATATAAAACATCATCGGACATCGGAAAAGATTTTTTATAGGATGATTTGAAGTTATGTTATTTTTATATTTTCGGCCTCAGAGGCCAGACCATTTTTACTATTGTATGTTTTCATAATCTGATTGGATTTGTGTTCATCATATCATCATCATCGCCGTACTTGAAAAAAAAAATATTTTCTGGGTTGGCTTAAAATTTTGTGATGTTTCGATTTTCATATACGGAGGCCAGACCATATTTACAATGATTTCGTCTCTATTGTTGGACATCTGGACTTTAAAAAGATTTTTTATGCGATGCTATTATTTTTTGTTATTTTATGTTATGTTATGTTCCGATTTTCAGATTCGGAGACTAGACCATATTTACTATGATTTTGGCTCTATTCAATCAGAGGTCCTAAAAAATGGAGAGCTTTGTACTAGACCTCCAATTCTGATTCAATGGCCCCAATACCATATAAAAAACTTATTGTAAAATTCTGTGGATTTTGGTACCCGGATTCGGATTCAGCTCTCATATGTAACGTTCACAATATTTAAGGTTAGGTTTGTGGGCCTTTGTTATCGGTTGACCATATCTTTTAGCACCGATTTGACGAAAAATATTTTCAGAGCATAATTCGTCCCTTTTATCTTAGCTCTTTGCCGGATTTGATCGAAATCGATTCATATATTTACTTGGTTTTTAAGAAGGTACAGAGTATCTTAAATTCGATCTACCCACTGTGCGTTCGTTTTTTTTATTATTTATATTATTTTTATTAAGTCTCAATCTGTTATTAAATCTTACTTAAGATTTTAATTAGCTGTAAAAATTTAAGCAACTTATAAAAATTTTCTATTAATCTTGACTTAATCACATTGGTTTAGACATTTCCAAAGCCGGCATAGAAAAATATTTAATTCATGGATTTACCAGCAGACCATAACCAACGTTAGACCAGATTTATGTGAATGCTCCGCTCCGTCTGCACACGAACCACAAAAAAAACTTCTTTCAAAGACAAGCTTAGTTGGCTTTAAGTTAAGAGCTACTTACTAATTTTTTCTGCCAATGCATTGTAGCAAATTATTTCCTAATTTTATTTCGAAATTGTATGTGTAACGGTATTTAGTTGCAATTAAATGCTGTTGAAAACTATAAAAAAGAAATGCACATTATAATAATAATATTATAATGATAACTTCTTAAATTACCAAGTCCAAAGTTGGGTAAATAAGTCTGAGAGAGCTCTGATTGTAATACAATTCGAAGCGACTTTAAACTTAAGAGCCAACTGTACCAAAGTGCCAACAAAAAGGTTGTTAACTTGTATAAAACTATTGCGCTGCGCTTCGCTGACTGACTGAATGTCTTTTATATATAGCTTAAGTACATATGTATAACTATATAAACTATATATAAGTAGCATATATGTATATAAAGCATAAAAAATGGCAGTCGGTGGAAATATTATGTGACACGCGTTTAGCGAGTTACTCAAAACGCACAAAATCCAGCCATTGCAACTACGCTGAGAGAAAATTTTTAAAAAATAATTATTTAGTGAAAAAATTAAATTGTATAAAATTTATAACTTATAGTAGTGCTGGAAGTAACATCGATGTTATATTGATGCATCGGTATTTTTTTTATCATCGTTATTTCGATTATCGAAAAATACCTTTGTATTCCTGAAGCATTTAAACATGTATCGAAACGTCGATGTATCGAAGTTAAAAATATCGAAAACATCGATGCTGGCCAATATCGACGCTTCTCCAGCATTAACTTATAGAATTTGACAAGAATGAATTTGAAATAGAAATTTTTTCATCATGAATTTGTCAAAAAATCACTTAAGAAGTAATCCTTCTATTCCCTCAAATTCTAAAAAAAATCGGTTGGGATAAATTTTTGATTAAAAATAGAAAATACGATGTAATTGGCTATCCACTTTTTTTAAGGACTATTCAGTATTTGTATATTGTTTGATTTATTTTATATATTTTTTTATTTTATTTTATATATTTTTTTTATTTTATTTTATATATTTTTTTATTTTATTTTATATATTTTTTTATTTTATTTTATATATTTTTTTATTTTATTTTATATATTTTTTTATTTTATTTTATATATTTTTTTATTTTATTTTATATATTTTTTTATTTTATTTTATATATTTTTTTATTTTATTTTATATATTTTTTTATTTTATTTTATATATTTTTTTATTTTATTTTATATATTTTTTTATTTTATTTTATATATTTTTTTATTTTATTTTATATATTTTTTTATTTTATTTTATATATTTTTTTATTTTATTTTATATATTTTTTATTTTATTTTATATATTTTTTTATTTTATTTTATAGATTTTTTTATTTTATTTTATATATTTTTTTATTTTATATATTTTTTTATTTTATTTTATATATTTTTTTATTTTATTTTATTTTATAAATTTTTTTATTTTATGTATATTTTTAATTTTTTTATTTTATGTATATTTTTTTACTTTATGTATTTTTTTATTTTATGTATTTTTTTTATTTTGTTTTTTTTTATTTTATGTATTTATTAATTTTATATATATTTTTATTTTGTATATATTTTTATTTTATGTATATTTTTATTTTATATATATTTTTATTTTATATATATTTTTATTTTATATATATTTTTATTTTATATATATTTTTTATTGTATATATCTTTCTATTTTTAATATTTCTATAAATTTTCGTTTTTTTATTTAAATTTTTTTCTATTATGTATACATTTTTAGTCTATATATTTTTTTTAATTTTATATTTTTTAAAATTTATTTTTGATATATATTTTGTTTTTATTTTTGATATATATTTTGTATTTATTTTTGATATATATTTTATATTTGATTTATATTATATTTTGTATTTGAGATATATTTTATATTTGATATATTTTTTATATTTGATATATATTTTATATTTGATATATATTTTATATTTGATATATTTTTTATATTTGATATATATTTAATATTTGATATATATTTTATATTTGATATATTTTTTATATTTGATATATATTTTATATTTGATTTATATTATATTTTGTATTTGAGATATATTTAATATTTGATATATATTTTATATTTGATATATTTTTTATATTTGATATATATTTAATATTTGATATATATTTTATATTTGATATATATTTTATATTTGATATATATTTTATATTTGATATATATTTTATATTTGATATATTTTAAATTTGATGTATTTTATATTTGATCGCGAAAATAAGTGAAGCGGGCCACTTTTTTTTCCGACCTTCTTCGATTTTGATGATTTTTACATATTTGGTAGAGCTACTAGCCAATAGTAACCAAGTCAAATTTTATTGCAAAATTTCGATTATTTATTGAGTTATCGATAACTGAATATAGGATTTTTCATTTATAGACTATTTTCTTCTAAACGAATAAAGATATTGACGCGAATTTTTTTTAACATGACAGAGACATTATTAAATTTCAAAAAAAAAAATTCGATTTTTATTTTTAAGATATTTTTTTAAATTTTTTTTATTATTTTTAGTTTTTAATTTTAAAATTCAAAGCGATCCCCTACGTAACTCTTAGAATTATAGAAGTTATGTCTTTTTTGTGATGCCACCTCGCAGTTTCCCACAGTAAACATCGAAAAATAATAAGCATAACTCTTCCGAATTGAAAGATAATAAGTTCAAACTTGACATGCATAATCGTTTTGACGTTTTCAGATCAACTTTGAAAGTTACAATAGGTGTCATGACCCTGTCTCCAGATATTTAAAAATCGGTTTCTTGCAAATAACACTTAACCAGTGTTTTTAAACGTTTCCCGTTCTAAAAAATTTTAAGGCATAAAATTATCTATTTTATTACAAATATAAGAATAATCTTGGCGGCAAAAAAATCGCACAATAATTGACTTTTATTTTCAAAAAGTGGCAAATTTAATTAAAAACAATATAATTTAATAAAATTTAATAAAAAAAGAAATATATATAAAGAGTACTCTCATATTTTACAAACTCCGCTCATCTATTCCTTTCCAGCTTTATTTTCATGCTCCTTTCTATTCGCCGATTTAAACTCAATTGTAGCCCCCTTTTTTCTCTCTGTGCATTATACATACATAAATTTTTTCCGCAAAAGTGAAATTGCATGAAAAGTCAGTCAGAGTCAGCTTGGAACTGGCAGCAATGGAACTGTAACGACTTAAGTGGCGCTTTTTCTTGGCGCTCTGACACTTTTGTGGCTTCTCCCTTTTGGCCCAGGCTTGGAAATTGTTGTTAACGGTTTTCAGTATTCAAATTGCAAAGCAGTTAACAAATTTTTTTTTCCTTTTGTTTGCCACTCTCAAGCTTTCTTAGGCACTGAAGCGATTTGTGCATCATCTTCGTGAGCCTGTTGCCAAGTCCATTTGCATTTGACAATCAGAAAGTACAGGCATAAGTGCACCAGACCATAGAAGGTCATAAAGCTGGCGCCCAAAAATAGACCTATAGCACCGCCAAATGACATAATCAGCTGGTCCACGCTGAACACCACACGACGCTTGATGCCCATTTTGGGCAGTTCCTGTTTTAGGATTACCGTACGCTCGAACGTCTCTCCGCCGCCAATCTATAAAGCGGAAACAAAATATTAGAGTTTAATGTTTTTTATAGTCAATACTTACACTTCTTTGTTCGTAATCCTCGGTGAGAATGAAATTGGTTTCAATGCATAATGGCATGCAGTCGCAGGGCTTGGATATCCATTTCTTGCGGGCCAGGCACAGCATGCCACTTATGTTGCAAACGGGCGCTAGAGGCGCGGCTGCATAAAAGTAGGGCTTACAATTGCATAGATCAAGGGCTTGATCTATGCGGCATTCTAAACGGCATAAACTGGGATGATAGGGCTGTGAAAAGAAGGTTACAATGTATTGAGAATATTTTAGGCCATATTTTAGCCCATTACATTGTAATACTTTAAATTGTTTTCCGAATGATAGCGACACTTGCGATAGGCCACAGGCAGGTTTTCCACCTCATGCTCAGCCGTGACTGAGCTCAGGAGCACTTTTAACACATATGAGGCTTCGCTGCGTGTAGTAAAGGTAATGGTATGACGATCATGGGGTAACATCACCTCGTTTACATCGTGGATGTACTGAAAAGAAAGATTTTTTTTACGATAGCATTATAAAAGAAGAAATTCCCTCTTTTAAGCGACTCCAACACCCATATAAAGTAAGTTCTTCGTTTTGGGAGCTCACTCTACTTCGAAAGTTTAAAAGACAAGTTTCCCAGAAAAAATTTAACGTTTTTTATCACTCTTTGTTCAAGGCCCATGCGCAGCACGCAAAATTTACCAATGTAATGATAAAAATTCATATAAAAGATCTAACTAATTTATATAAAAATTCCATTAATTTTATATAAAAAATGTTAACTTTAAAATTAAAACTTTAAATTTCATGTAAAAAATTCCACTATTTTATATGAAAATTCCATTATTTGTATGTAAAAAAATTCTATTATTTTTATATTAAATCACAATATTTTATATATACATATATGAAGTTTTGCCATTCAATTCGTAAATTTGTTGCGTAAAAATCCCATTATTTTAATATAAAAAATTTTAACTTTAAAAATAAAGCATTAAATTTCATATAAATAATTTTAACTTTAAAATAAAGCATTAAATTTCATATAAAAAATTCCACTATTTTATATGAAAATTATTTTTATGCAAAAAATTCCACTATTTTTATATTTAATCACTTTATTTTATATATGAAGCTATGCCATTCCATTCGTAAACTTTACGTGCTTTGTAAAATACCATTATTTTTGTATACAAAATTTAAGCTTTAAAAATAAAACTTTAAATTTCATATAAAAAATCCTCTATTTTATATGAAAATCCCATTATTTCATGTAAAAAATTACATTATTTTTATATTAAATTACACTATTTTGCCATTCCATTCATAAATTTTACGTGCTGCGTAATAATCCCCTTATTTATATAAAAATGCCTCTATTATATATAAAAATCCCATTATTTTTATATAAAAAATACCATTATTTTTATATGAAAATTCCATAATTTTTATAAAAAAATCCTCTATATTTTATACGAAGTTTTGACATTCCATTCATAAATTCTTATATACAAATTTTAAACTTAAAAAAACTGTTGCCTGTAAAGTCGGTTTTACGGGCGAAGATTTTACGTGACAACGTCTTTTTCTCGGTAGAATATTTATTGATATGAATATTATTAAATTGCACAATAATAATTCCTATTTGAGTGATTTTGTTGAGGATAGGACGATGATAGGAGAAATAGGAAATGAAAGGAAGTGTTTCTGCTGTAATGTGTCTTGCGAAAGTCAAGTCGATGGTTGTTTCTTTTAACGTAGTTGACTTAGAAACGTTTGATACGCAATCAAGATTATACGTATATTTCATGAAATTATGAAACGAGTTGTCAGACTTTACGTTTTCGTATCTCTTAATAAAATAAAATTTTCTCGGCAGTAGATAATAAATAAAAAGGTATAAACGAATGGTTTGACAGAAGAAAGGTCGAACTATGCTTGTTAGCATGCAAACAAAATAACAAAATTTTGTGTTGCTAAGGTAGCGCAGTGCGAGTTTCTATTTGTGCATTACTTTTTCCGCAGTTGTAATGCAGATTTTCGGCAGATCACTGCTTTTCTATTTGCCTCCGCTTACAATCCCTCAAACGAAACGCAGCGCTTGTAATCAATTACGTTTTCTGCGGAGGTAATGCAGTATTTCGGCAGACCGCAGAGGCTATGCGCCGCTGGGGTTAATCAGTTGCGCTCACTCAAAACTAAAAATAGCCACCGCTGTGAGCAGTGCCGGTTTGGTGCTGAGCGCTAAGCGGTGCGGCTGACGCTGTGCGTTGCTTGTTGCTGCGATTCACAAAAAGTCGCTGGTTCGTTTATAGATAAGAGCAGAGCGCAAACCAAAAATAAAAATGCCACTTATCGTTACGATTATTTATCGCTAGACTTATCGTTACGGTTATCGTTAGACTTTTTCAATGGTGCCTCCCATACAAACCTAATTTAAGACGTTGTCACGTCAAAATAAAACCTTAAACTACATATTAAAAAATTCCAGTATTTTGAATAAAAACTCCATTATTTTGATGTACAAAATTCCATTATTTGTATCCAATCACTATTTTTTATATAAAGGGTTGACTTTCTATTCATAAATTTTACGTGCTGCGTATGGGCGTTTAACCCTCTAATGGCTATATTAAAAATATTTGTATAACAATGGATGAATAACTTTTTCTAAAGTACAATTCGGCTCCTAAGTTCAAAAATGACTTAAAATTATATACAATTTTCCTTTTTTTTTTACAGGTAAGTGGAAAATCTCAAGAAGCTTCTTATGGATTTAAATCGAAAAAAAGGCGGTAATGTAATTTTTGGACTTTGACTTTATATGTTAATATTTTTATGAACAGTTTTAAAAAATATTTTTGAAAAAAACTCGTAACCGAAGAAATCACAAGTGCTGTGATTATATAATAAGAATAGTATATTCATAAGTTTCATAGAGCTTTTAAAGCTTGTATAACTTTGTTATTAGGAATTGACAAAAAAGAATTCATATGGTGTAAAAACCTGGACCTTTTGCAATTATATGCAAAAATACAATAAATACCTCGTCACTATTGGGAATTAGAGGTTTAAATTTCATTTTTGTTTCAGTTTTTATCTTATCTTATGACTTGTAAATTTCAGATCATTATATTATTTCAGAAAAAATTGTTACTATTGCAGAAAAATCGAACTTTTAACCCTTTCCCCTTAGTTTTCATAGCTAACACTAATTAATTTTTTTTTTTATTTTAATTATCAGACCTATAAATAAAAAATTTTTCATTTTAAACTGCTTCAATTTTCGAGCTCATCCTATTATGTCAGCATTTAAAAAATTCTGTTTTAAACGCTTCCCAAACCAATTTTATATTCGTTTCCAAAAATCACTACAAAACTGTGGAAGGAATTTCTGTTTCAAGGCCCATTCAGAGCAATCAGAACTTTAGCACGGAATGACAAAACTTTAAATATAAAAAAAAAAATCCCATGACAGAATTGTATGTAAAATTTGTTATGAAAAAAATCCCATTACAGAACTTTATGTTAAACTTCATATAAAAAAAAAAAAAATCCCACTAAACTTCATATAAAAATAAAAATCCCACAAAACTCCTTATAAAAACATACCTTATAAAAAAATCCCGCTTTTTTATATGAAAAGTACCACTTTTTTATATCAAGTTTTTTATATGATGTTTTTTTATTCCGACTACTTGATATTCGTTTCAATTTATCGAAAACCCTATCCTCAACGTATTTTTGAGAAAGTGTTACCTTTTGACTTACCAAAGTTACTTTGGCATCGGTTTTTTCCACTGGAATATATTTATTCTGACATTCGGTAAAAAATCCACATTCTCGTACTGGCGTTACTTTTAAGGTTTCTCTGTAAATTTTTAAACCATTTAATTTAGAGAACTTTTAAATAAATCGAGCTTACAATTTTCCATATGGGTTTAGAAAACGTGTTAGTTGTGTTGTGGTCAGGCAGAGACCCATTTCCGTAATAGATGGAGCATATAAGGGATCAATCTTATTCGGCGACGGCATTATATTATGCTGTAGCTGTAAAGTAAAGTTTTTTGAAGAGAAGTTTGATATAGGGAGGTTCGAGAGGGAAATTTGAGAGGAAATTTCGATGAATGAGTTTGAGGAGTTGAATATTTCTAATCTACTATAGATTTTGAGTTACTTTGAAACTAGGGTTGGGGATTTGGTATTTAACTTCCTGAATGGAAAAATTTATGGAAAACATGGCTGAAAAAAAAATTAAGTATTCGGAAAACTATCCGATGAATAAGAATATTTCACATCTATTATCCGATTTCTACATAGAAAAATCGTGGAAAACATGGCAGTAAACAACGATTTGGTACAGTGTATTCTAAGAAAGCTTTGCCGAGAAGATCCCCAAAAACTGAAGTTCCGTATACTTCAGTATTCATCTATCCGATGAATAAGAATATTTCACATCTATCATCCGATTTTGAGATGCTTTGAAACTATGGCTGGAGATTTTGTTTTTAACATTCTACATGGAAGAATTTGTGGATCACATGGCAATAAACAACGATTTGGTACAGTGTATTCTAAGAAAGCTATGCCGAGAAGTTAGATCCCCAAAAACAAGTATACGGGAGTCTGTCTGATGAATGAGAATTTTTCATAAAATCATCCGATTTTGAGATGCTTTGAGACTGTATCTGGTACAGTGTATTCTAAGAAAGCTATGCCGAGAAGTTAGATCCCCAAAAACAAGTATACGGGAGTCTGATGATTGAGAATTTTTCATAAAATCATCCGATTTTGAGATGCTTTGAGTCTGTATCTGGAGATTTTGTAAAAGAGTTTATGGAAAACATGGAAGTAAACTCCAAAACTCGTTTTAGTACAATGTATTTTAGGAATGTTGTGCCAAAAATGTCGATCACTAACGTATTATTAAAAAAAATGAGTAAAAAAGGGGTTCTAAAAATATGTTGGTATTTAAATTGTTTTGTTAAAAAAAATACCCCTTTGTCTTCCCTTTTTTACCTGTAATAATATATCCACATAATTCATGTTATCCAAGCTGGTATCATTTTCGAAGGGCATCAGACTTTCCAGATTATCATAATGCAAACGATTTAAGACATACAAAAAGTGCTCATAGTATTCCGTTTTATTTAATGATGCACTCGTATCCCAAATTCTGCAAAGACTAAAAATTTTAACTCCCTATATCTGACTACGCTACTTACCTGTTGATTAAGTCATCTAGCTTATCCGGCTCATATTCCACGCAGAATGTGACACCCAGAAATGTAAAGTTTCTCAGCGTATAAAGATATTCGTACTCATAGACAATGGGATTGTTTCGAAATCGTTGCCATTGGGAATAGCAGCTTGTTATGGAATAGAATGCTGCGGCAACTATGGCAGCCACCCAAAAGATACGTTCCAACCAATGCAGATCTGGACGTGCCAGATAGGGTGCTCCATGTATGGACGTGGCCTGCGCTACATCCGCCCATGTAACTTGTGGGCCTTCCGGGCGTTTGGTTTCAGTTTTTTGCTCGATGTGACCCATTTCCAGGCTTTAGGGCTACTGTCCAACTTTGTGGATATGTCGGAGCTTTTAAATGCATGACAAAGGAATCCTTTATCCGTGGTACTTTGTAATGATGCGCATTGTATATGGTATATATATTTTTTTTTATTTAATGGAGTATTGTTTTGAGGCGTGTCCATGAGCTAGTTTTTTTATTATGATAAAGCCTTAAGCCTTAATGGTATTTTGTTGTTTGTTCGCTGACATGTTTGATCTACATTCTTGGTGTACATGAATTTTAAATTAACTTTATTTCTTAAAAAAAATATATTTTAATTATTGCTGGCAATCAGAATTTTGATTGATGCAATTTTTAAACGTTTGAATGAAGCAATTTGTATGTCGAAAACCAAAACTAATCAAATTAGAAGCAGTCCGGGCGGTGCTCGGCAGTGGGATACACTGCAATTTTCTGAATTCTAATGGCGATAATTACACAGGTCAACGTGGTTCAGTTGTTGGAAAGCTAAGAGTCATTTCCCAAGTAATTTGTTGCGTAGAATCTGAATCCGGCGTCAGAACTGGGTCATCACGTCAGGATGAGATATTTGAGGTTATGTACCCAAAAAAGGCGTTTTTTCCTACATTTGAGGTACATAACCTCAAGTATTCCAAAATCCTGACGTGATGGGCCAGTTCTGACGCCGGATTCGGATTCTACGTACCAAATTACTTCGGAAATAACCCTTAGCTTTCCAACAACTCACATGACCCCTGTATTTGTAGACCTGTGTTATTAAAGTACAAAAATTATAGTGTTTTCAAAAAAAAAAAATCGATTTTTGTAATGTTGAACCTTAAATATAATTATTTTTGAGAAAAAGGCAAGATAATTTTTAAAAAATTAAAAAAATTTAGATATTGTTCAAAATTTAATGGCTATAGCTATTGAATAATTCTAAAAGAAATATCTTACCTTCCTTATGATATTTGAAAAAAAAAAAACGTAAATTGATTTAAAACAAAATATTAGAATGGAATAACAAAATTTCACATTATAACACATTTTTTTTTTAAATTCATTAATTCTTTATTTTTGAAATTCTTTGAATAAATATCTACATAAATATTCAGTAATCCATATATCGATAAACAACCATTATTTTGCAAACAAAAATTTACGAAATAATTATTAATAATATTAAAATCTCTAGAATATCGAAAATAAAAAAACCTTTTGAAAGTTTCAGAAATTAGTCAGAAATCAATCAAATCTAAAGAAAGTTTTTTTTCCACATTAAAAATTTTTCGCTCACGAATATAATTTTAAGATTCTAAAGTAGCCTGTAAAAACTAGAGTTATGAAAAATCTTTTTTTAAAGGGTATTTAAAGGCGTTATTAGCTACAACATTGTTTGTAGTGCTTTGGTCTTAATAAAATTTTGATAAAATAATTTCAAGAGTGTGCATCGTTGGAAAATTATAAAGGAAAATATTTCAAAAATTTTTGATCTCCCAAAATATAATCGGTTTTACTTATGTGATATACATTGGAATTCTCTCATTTATATCGATATTAGTAAATCGAAAGGCTTCGACAAGATTTTTGAACACATTTTGTGTATCCAGTTTTAATAGTCTCTGATATCTAGGACGGACGAATATGGGACAATCGCTACCTTTACTCTTGATATAAGCCAATTATAGTCTGCCACGCCTCCTTTTGTCTGTTGCATATAGTGCACAAATCTAGCATACTATTGACCCAATGAGGCAACAGTTTATAAAAAGTTAATTTTTTGTTTATATTTCCAATTTCAAGGTCCATTATTAACTATTTTAATAAACTACCGCCCATTTATCTTTTTCTCGCTTTAGATTTCCATACAACTTCATAATAATATTACTAAATATGCATAAAAATTAAAAATACCAATTTAAATTAATATGCTAGACAAGTTTTCAAATAATACAATAACTTCGTGTCAAATATGAGGCACTTATAAATGCCAATCGGCTTTTAATTTTAATTCAGGGCTAAATAAAGAAACTCCCATGAATTTTGGGCTAAATTTTATACACTAATAAAAATTCAATTTTCAAAATGCGCCTCTTAAACAAAGAAGTGAAAAACGACTTCAAAACAAAACGAAATTCAATCAATGCAATTAATTAATTGATGGCAACCGAAATTTGAACTTGTTTCAAGTTTATTTTTTGTGCAATATATCTTGTAGATAACATTTTATCTGTTAGCTACACACATTTTATTTTTGTCTTATTGATTCGATGACGTCTTTGACTGGAGCTTCTGCTCTTTGTAAATGACATTCGATTTGTGGGCGGTTTTTCGCTATTTGTCTTTATTCTGCTACTTTTATCTATTTGTCCACGTTTTGTGAGGGTTGTCTGTGAGTTGTATATCATTTATTTCAATATAAGAAGTTTCAAAGGAATTATATTTAGCCTGGGGTTTAGCAGAAAAATCTATTTCTATGCTATGACGTTATTTATAGAAGGGCTTAAGTTGTTAAAACGTGATTTCTTAAAATACGTCCAGGATAAGCTGCAAATAACAAAAAATCTGTTATCAAAGTGCTCAAAGTTTAATAAGTGAAAACTTAAATATGAGTGTATCTTAAGATATACTAGGAAAAGTTTAAAAAATACTTCAAATGAGAATCTTTTCAAAATTAATTTTATTTTATAAACGGCTCTGCTTTTTGAGTTATTATAATTGTTTTTTGGATTTTCGCGAATTGATATTTTGAAAACTAAATTTAAATTAAGAGTTTTATCATCCATTATTTGAAATAAATGTCTTAAATGAAAATTAGTTCAAAATTTATCTATTTTATAAGCTGCTCAGCTTCTTGAAATTTATTTAATTGTTTTTGGTAGCCATTCGCCGAATTGATATTTTCAAAATTAATTTTAAATTAAGCATTTTAGCATCCACTGGATATTTAGCTAAAATTATTTGAAATAAATATATCTGGAAATTTGTTGAAAATTAAATTTATTTTATAAGATGCTCTTCCTTTCGAGTTATTCTAAATTAAGGTTTCTACAATAGTTTAATAAACATAAATTTAAAAATAAATATATGGTTAATATTATTGGCTAATTTATTTAAAATAATTAATCTGTCAAAATAAATTTCTTATATAATTGCTTAACGATGCATTTTTGAACACACATTTTATTTTTTATTTATTTTTTTTTTTAGTGTAGATTTTATTTTTATCTTATTGAACTGATGTCATAGACAACTTTGCAAAAGTCGGGAACCTCTTAGCGGGCGGCTGTTTCTATTTGTTAAATAATATTTTAAAAATGTCAGACTCTCGTGTTTTTTCTGACATTTACTCAAAAAAAAATAAACATTTTATTTTTAACAAAAACAAATACAAAAAAAAAAATTAGAAAACAGAAAATTCATTGGTTGGCTTGCAATGACTAAATAGACCTTGAAGGAAACACAGCTTGAGGCAATTATATTTTTGTTAAATATATTATCCATTCGTATATAAATATATGCAATGTTTTGGTTTCCACACCCACCAATATATTATGAATGTGCTCATACTTTTAAGCGATTTGAATTAAATATTACTTAGAATTCATTTTTAATTTTATTGATTTTTATTTTTATCAGCCCCAGCGTGATTTTTTTTTTTAAGAAAAAAACTTTGCAGTTTTTATAGACATCTTAAAAGAAAATAAATTTAAGCTATTTCCTTCATTCACCTTCTTTGAAACAGATGTAGCTTAAATACAAATTCTCATGGCGTGATGTTACAAAAGTTAAAGTGACTTGGAATACAAAATAGCTAATTTCTGTGTATAAAACCTTATTCGAATGAAAAATATAAATTTACTCGAGTTTTTTTAGCCTTAGTATCTGGCGTGACGTTACACAACTTTCCATACACTTTTTTGATTACAAACATTTTTCCAAACTATTTAACTCTAGAAAAACATTTATTTGAGAATATATTTCACTTGCTGCATAAAATATTTCGTTAACAAACAAAAAAGAATAAAAAGCACAACAATTTTTATACCCTGTACCGTATGGTGCCGAGGGGTATATTAAGTTTGTGCAAGCC